>JADGJF010000972.1:0-12990 GCA_027596845.1 Quaeritorhiza haematococci
GTTTGGGGCGGCGTTGGGAATTGCAACTGGAGTGGGGTGTTGGTGGGAGACAAACTATTAGAAGACAAACAAAGGATCGACGGACTTCGATATTTTTATTTTGAGGGCACGAAGACTCGGTGCTTTTGCGGCTTTTTAGAATAGCATGAAGAGGGCTTCCCAGACAGAAAACTGGCATGTTTTGAGTGGTTCGGTGTTCTCAGTTTGGTTCTCGAGTATTCGGAGTTGGTGTCGAGTCGGGTTGGTAATGTAGGAGGTGGGCTTTGTGTACGTATGTGATCGAAACCTGCAAAATACCGAATATTCCTTTTTTGTGTATTTTGAAGCCCTTGGTCCCCCCCGCCCTTGTGGATGCATCCGCGTCCTCTCGATCAACCAAATGAAAGCTTTGCCCTTACGATTTCGTAAATATGGAATAAACTGAATATTCGAGAAGACTTCGAAGACGTGTAAGAAAGCCCCCGTCAAACTGGGAAATAGGTATGTCGACTTCAAGGGAGAGCGCTGCTCGATCGCAATATGATCGTGACGTGAATTCGAAGGGTGGGCTAAGTACTTCGAAATAGCAAATTGGCCTGGGCAGTGGATGTGAATAACGTGATCGTGACGTGAATTCGAAGGGTGGGCTAAGTAAGTACGTACTTCGAAGTAGCAAAGTGGCCTGGGCAGTGGATGTGAATAACGCGATCGTGACTGCAAAGGAACGAAGCCAAAGGAAGGGAAGTCTTTAGGGACCATATACCTCAAGACTTGATGTTTTCACGAAAGAGCCGAACTCGACGACTAGAACAGATTATATGGTATTTGAAAAACGACACTACTAATTAAACCATTACCACACGTATCAGTACACCTCCGCATTCAGTACGTTCAGTTACTCTAAGGTATCTAAAATATAGTCATTTGTAGTCGAGTACTTCTGAATCTACATCGAAAGATGTCTGTCTAAAAGCCTAAACTTGCGTGGCCGAAGAAGAGAGATCAATGTCACTAGCCATCGTAGCACTAGCCATCGTAGAATGCTTCCCAGTCCCCGGGGAATGCACCCCCCCCGACGACGCCTGCCTCGCCTTCGTCTGATACGTAAACGACATATACATCATAATACTAATGAAGATCTCAAACCCGTAAATCAAGAACAAGTAAATTGGTGTGTTATCAAACACGAATTGGAGGACGTAACTCGTGATTTGGAGCATGAGTAAGGGGAAGATACCGAAGCGGAGTTCACCGACGTAGCTGCGGGCTTCGGAGTTGTTGATGTTGGCGGTTTTCTTTTTGACGTATTGGTAGCGGTCGAAGATACCCCAGAGGGAGAGGATGTCGAGGGCGGCGTTGAGACCGCGGGTGGGCCAGCGGGTCCAGTCTAGGTGGATGGGGATGCAGAGGACGCCGCCGGGGTTGATGGTGTCGAAGGTTAGGCAGTGGACGAAGCTGGATGCGATGTGGAGGATGAAGAGGAGGTGGACGACATAGATTTGGATCTGTTTGAGGAAGGAAAGAAGGTGGAAAGCTCGTCAGTGAGCGTTCCAACGGAGGTTGGTTGCCTTTCCAACCAAAACGAATGTATCAAAGAAACTTACATTTGTAAACGGTTTAATGACATTCAGCCGATACATCATAAAGTAAAACACGACAAAACGCCGAAGTTGGAACCCAAGGCAGGAACCGATCAGGATTTTGCATGGTAGGTAGGATAAAAGGAACGGAAGGAGCCCAAAGAGAGCACTGGATATGCCGCAGACTTGGTTGACGAGACCGAAGCGGTTGACAACACTGATGCGGGCGGAGTTGAGGAGTTGGGAGATTGAGCTGAGGACGTAAAGGGCGGTGAAAGCTAACTCGACGCCGAGGGTGATGGCGAAGACGGTGATGGAGTCTGTGACCGCTTCGAAGAGTGCTGGATCCATCTCTTGGGATGTGGTGTTGGGCAGGGAAGTTGGGGTGGGAGGTGGGTGGTTACGACTTGGACAGCGACCCAGAAATTGCAATTCAACACGTAAAGCAGCTATTTTCCAGAGGAAGAGAAGCGGAGGCCAGAGCGGAGGTGGTGCATCTGAAACATGTTCTCGATCGTTTTTATCTTCAACTTATTTGGGCCAAGTACTTAGCCCGAGCAGGCTTGCAAGGTTCGTTCACCGTTTCGGGTGTCGGTTGGGCAGGGTGTTGTGGTTGGTGGTGTTGGGGCTTCAAAAGTGTTTTTTTATTTAATATGAAACGGCTTTTGATGTTTGTGTTTCGAAGTTCACGCAAGAAACGAAGAAATGCGCTGTAAAAATGTTGTTGTTGTTGTTTTTAGTCCTGCATGCATGTTGATCGGGCGGGTAGAGCGAGTGCAGGAGTGCAGCGCGCCAGAAGTAAAAAGTTACCAGCGCCTTTGTGTAATACAAGCCCCTTTGCGCGATCATCACTCTCATTCAAGCCTCGCCTTCCTTAAAGGGTAAAAATGTCTGGTTTTCTTGTTGAACTGTGTGCAACATTCCTTGAAAGCCTTTCCTTCCTTCCTTTTCTGGTATAAATTTTTAGTTTGTTTTGTTTTTACTTTGTTGGGTTTCTTGGTAGGGAGGATCTGGTGAGCGGTTGTGGTAGCCCTGGGTTTGTTCGCGTTTTCTTTCGTGTTATCGTCCCCGACTCCTCTGCGTCTCTGCCCGTCGTTGACAAAGGAGGTGGGGCGAAGAGAAGGCAAAGAAGCGGTGCAGCAGCGAAGGTCCGCCTGCAAACCCACCAACCAGCTGCAAGATGGGCTTTGTTTAGGAAAACACGCGAGCAGAACATTCTACTGTATTTGTGAAAATATGCAAATTCACCTTCATAATCAAGGTTGGTTGGTAAAGAACTGGAAGAAGAAAACCCCTCCCTCGTTGAACCCCTCGTAAATCTGAGTCTCCCATTGTTCCCAGTATTCTGAGCTGATTTGGTACCTATAGCTACAGTGTGTTTAGATACTCTTATTTCAGTACAGTACTGGTTTGTCTGAACTGAGCGTTTTCTCTGACGTTTCTGGAGTCCGAACTGCAAGGTTGCCTGCCCCTCGTGATGCCTCTTGGTAAAATCACAACGGTTGTGCCAATTGCAACACGACTGCCACCGCGATTGTCGTCTTTCTCATTTCTGGGGGGCGAGACGAAGGGAGGTCATTGCAGAGGGATGACTTGAAAACGTGCGAGGGGATGTTCAGGTTATGGGCCGCCAAGGTGAACAGGGACCTGAACAGGAGACAAGGGAGCGCGTCGTCCTGGAAATGAAGAATGGGTAATGATGCAAGTTGAGTCTTCAGTTGAGCTCTGTTGGAGCTCTGTACGCGATTTGCGAATTGACTCTGAGCTTTCCCACGGCCAATTCATGCAAGTGTGATCGCGTTTGGCGTTGGCGCCCCGTTTGGCGCTCATGACTAAGATTTGGCATGCAGCAAGTTGCACAAAGACCAAGACCAGGTCATCAACGACAAAATTGATCTTTTTCCCATCCCCAGCAACCGCGCACATCAAGTTCAACACCACTGCCCGCCGCCGCTCTACGATTGAACAAGTGGCCGCGAACAAGGGGTACGTATTCATCTACAGAAGGGCGCTCCAGCTGGGCGACATCAATAGCATTACAAGTTTGTGGGGATGGAGATTGGATGATCTTGGTGGGAAACAAACGCTGTCCAGAAGAGGTTGGAGCAACGTTTTACAATCGAGATAATCGGGTTGCGCTGATTTGACTCAGGAATGCGTAATTTGCACGAGTGTATGTAACCCCCCTCCGCCGCTCATATTGGCCGGTTGGAAGGCCCCACCACTCATAGAGGATCTGAGGATTTGGCGAACCAGTATGACGCCTACCGCCTTGTTTGGATGGGATTGATCTCTGGAGGCTGGCGAGGAAGGGAGGAAAGCCGCGCTCTGAAGGGGTGGGCGACTGGTCTACCTCATTTTCAAGATCTCTTTCCCTTCCATATCTAATCAGTCTATCCCTTCCACATTCCTTGAAATATAACAGCGCCTCTCTTTCCACCAAGTCCTGCTGCTCGTCTGCAACAAATTGCCCACTTCTTGAACCCATCACCCACAATGCTCTCCAACCCGTCCTTCGCGAACGCACTGTCCCATGTGACAATCACAGTCACCTCCCCCGCCCAAGTCACCAAGCTAGAAGAATTCTACACCGGCCTAGGTTTCCGTCGTATCTCACGAACACCCCTCCTCACCAACAACCAGTCCCAAAACGAAAGCTCTGAAGTATGGTTGCACCTCTTTCCGGGGTTGGAACCTTCCATGACAGCATACACTTCGACTGCTGCTTCTGATGGGGATGAGACTGAGGAGTTGGAAACGTTGGAGTATAAGGCGTTGCATGCGCGTGCTCATGAGGGGGTTAGTTTGCGGGTAGTGGTGGTGCAGCAAGCCCAACAGAAGGGGAACAACTCGGGACAGGTGGAGCTGAGTGAAGCGAAGGCGGCTGAGATTTTAGATATTGCGGCAGCGGATAGTTACGTCTCGTCGAACCCGTTCATGGTGCTCAAGATCCAAGACGTGGAGGTTGGTTTTCAGTTCATGATCTCGAGACACCTCACCCCTCATCTCACCCCCTTCGTTGTCTACCTTGCGAGATCTTGTTAAAGCTCAGTAGGCTCGCATACATTACTTCATTCTCCAAAGGATTTAGCCTAACGCTTACCCCTTCACTCACCCCCCTCCCCAGAAAGTACAACAGAATCTCCAGAAGCTGAAAGCACCCCACAAACACCTACCCAAGAAACCCAGCGCAAACGCCAACGCCCTCAGCGGTCTCCCCGTCCTCTTCGCCCTAGACCCCGTCGGCAACATCATCGGCTTTTCCTTCATGTCCGCCTTCGAAACCCCCAAATCCGAGCAAGACCGAGAACGAGAAGAAAAGAAACGACGAGTCTCCGTCACAACAAGTACCACCACTCTCAATCGCTCCACGCAGAATATCCCCGGCCCGGACAGTGACATCTTTAATGACACTGTTACATCTCCCACGGAGTTGTCGAAGGCGAAGAAGAGGATTGGTATTTTGACTAGTGGGGGTGATTCGTCGGGGATGAACGCGGCTGTTAGGGCGATTACGAGGATTTCTTTGCAGCGGGGGTGTGTTCCGTACGCTATTTATGAGGGTTATGAGGGGTTGGTTGCTGGGGGGGATAAAATCAAACCTTTGGGATGGGAGGACGTTCGTGGTCTGTTGTCGGTGGTAAGGACCTTGTCAAGCATCTAATTTACCTCCTGTTCATGATTTGAATCATCTGCCCACACGAATGCTCATCCATATCCTGCGTATCTTCATTTGACATCAACAGGGCGGCACCGTCATCGGCACAGCCCGTTCCATGAAATTCCGTACCCGAGAAGGCCGCCTCGACGCAACCTACAACCTCATCGTCAACGGCATCGACGCCCTAATCGTCATCGGTGGTGACGGGTCGCTCACGGGTGCAGACAAATTGCGCAGTGAATGGAAGGGACTTGTTGATGAACTCATTGCTAGCGGTATGACATTGTGTCTCGTGTTGCGATTTTCAAGAGAAAGTGATGTCGATTGCAGTTGAAAAAGAAAGGTATTGATGCAGGATGTTGATTTTTTGGTATGTAGGCAGGATCAAGGAAGAGCAATGCTCGCATTTGCGAAACAATTTGACTATTGTTGGGTTGGTGGGTTCGATTGATAATGATATGTCGTCAACGGGTGTGTATTGCAAATCAATCTCTTTTTGGTTTTTTTCATATTCGTTTTGTGGAATCGGGGAACATTTGCGCCCCTCTTAATCTCTCCTCACGCATCTCCTTTTTTCGTTGCTTGTCTTCACAATGCCAGATCTCACGATCGGTGCCGTCACGTCCCTGCACCGAATTTGTGAAGCTCTCGACTCGTTGACGTCAACGGCTATGTCCCACCAACGTGCTTTCGTCGTTGAAGTCATGGGGAGGCATTGTGGATGGTATGTTGTCATTATTGGTGCTGTATGGGTTTGAATCATTCGAGAACCGTTTAAGCTGTATTAGAATTCTATTTGTTGATTCGGATTTGGACTGTTTTGGTAAATAGGTTGGCGCTTATGGCTGCGATTGCGGTGAGTAGTCTAAACGAACCTCTGATCTTGTTTGTTGGGATTTTGTGTCGGTACGCTCTTCGAGTACTCATGCCATAACGACGTGGATATCCTCTTTCCCAAATGAAAATAGGTCGGAGCTGACTGGGTCTTCTTGCCTGAGAGACCACCGCCTTTGGACTCTGTCAAGTACGGCGAAGATTGGGAAAGTGAAATGACGGAGCGGTTGCGGAAGGTATGTATCCTCCATTCCACCATATCTTTTTTCAACTCCCAGCCTTGCCCATTGCAATTCATTCTGACCACCCCGCCATCTTTTCAACGGACGCAATTTTTCTTTTCGATAGCACCGAGAAATGGGCAGCCGCAAAACAATCGTCATCGTCGCCGAAGGTGCCATCGACCGTCAACTCCGTCCCATCAAAACAGACCACATCAAAAAAGTCATTGACGAACGACTTGGGTTGGATACGCGGGTGACGACGTTGGGGCATATACAGAGGGGGGGGACGCCGTGTGCTTTTGATCGGTACTTGGTGAGTTTTTGAGTGATACTGGGGGTTTGGGGCTTTGTGGTTGTGGTGGCGTTTTTGTTTGGGCGGTTTACGTTGGGGTTAGTGCTTTGTGTGGGTTGGGTTGGTTGACTGATAACTGGTTGTTCGATTTTTGTTTGGTGATGAAAGGCTACGTTGCAAGGTATTGAAGCTGTCGATGCGGTCTTGAGGTCTACACCTGAAACGCCGTCTCCGATGATTGGTATGAGTCAAAACAAGATTACGAAAGTGCCGCTCAGAGAAGCTGTCAAGCTGGTAAGGAATCCCGAGCTCCTTTCCTTTCTTTGCGATTATGATCCTTTTGCCTGGCGTTCAACCTGGTGTTTTCACACGCTGACTTCCTTTTTCATTCATTCCGGGTTTTTCATTTCCGGGGTCACCTTTTGAACCTTTTCAATCTTTTAGACACACGCGGTCGGTGAGGCTATCAGCAAGAAGGACTTTGCGACGGCTATGGAACTTCGTGACCCGGATTTTAATGCGGCGTATAATGCGTATATTGAGAGTACGTTGCTTGCGTGGGGTCCGGGAGCTCGGAAAGCGCCTATGGTTTGTACTTTCACTCTTTTAGTTTCATTGTCTTCTGGGGGAGACTTAAGAGCTTGTGAGCTGTTGCTTGAAGACGCAATACTCTACTATGTGATGTGCATTTGGTTAACATCATGATTTTCTCAACAGCAATTGCGTGTCGGTATCATCCACGTCGGCGCACCCGCCGGCGGCATGAACGCCGCAACCCGTATCGCCGCTCGTCTCTGCCTAAACCGCGGCCACGTCCCCCTCGCAATCCGCAACGGTTTCTCCGGTCTAGTCAAGGACGATGTCGCCCCCCTCGGCTGGCGCGAGGTCAAAAACTGGCAAGTCCGCGGTGGATCAGAGCTCGGAACCAACCGCGACCACCCCGCCCCCCTCCCCGGTCACACCTCTGCAACCATGTCCCACAAAGGCCGCAACCTCGTCGACCTGGGCCTGATCGCCTACCACCTCCAAAAACACGGAATTCAAGCACTGCTCTTGATTGGTGGATTTGAAGCGTACAGCTCGTTGTTGACGCTTGCGCAGGCTCGATCGGTGTACCCTGCCTTCTGTATCCCGATGGTGCATTTGCCTGCTACGGTGAGCAATAATGTGCCTGGGACGGATGTGTCGATTGGGACGGATACGGCGCTTAATGTGATTGTGGAGGCTTGTGATCGGATTAAGCTCAGTGCGAATGCGAGTAGGAATCGGGTGTTTGTTGTGGAGGTTCAGGGGGGAAGTTGTGGGTAAGTTATCCCTTGTTCGTGGAAGGAAATTCCTCACACATTATGCCGTAAAAAGAGGATAGGTCGTTGACACACGGTTATTTCCTTCCACCACAATACCAAATGCAGGTACCTCGCCGTCATCGGTGGTCTCTCCGTCGGTGCCATGAACACTTACATCCCCGAAGAAGGCATCACAATCGACGGCCTCCAACGCGACATCCGCCACCTCTGCCGTCGCTACAGCGAAGACGAAGAAACCGGTATCCAATACGAAGGCCGTATCCTCCTCCGCACCGAATCCGCCTCCGCCGAAACCTACCCCACCGAAGTCCTCTCCAACATCGTCAAAGCAGAAGGCCGGGGTCTCTTTGACTCTCGAACCGCCGTCTTGGGGCACTTGCAACAAGGTGGGGTGCCGAGCCCGTTGGATCGTATTAGGGCCTCGAGACTCGCTGTCAATTGTGTTGATTGGCTCCAGCAAGCTGCGGTGGAGAGTACGAGAAACAAGAATGGTGGTGGCGAGGGGGTGAAGAATGCGTCAACGGTGCAACCGGAGGTGTACACGACGAAACCGGAACATGCGTGTGTTATTGGGATTAGGGGCGCGCAGACGGTGTTTACGCCTGTGGAGGCGTTGTTGGAGGAAACGGATGTGAAGCATCGGAGGCCGAAGGAGGGGTGGTGGATGAATTATGTGAAGTTGATAAGGATTTTGGCGAAGTATGAGTTTTATGAGATTTGAGGGGGAGGGGGATAATTGCGGGATGTGGAGAGAGAAGGTGGAAGGGAAGGGAAGGGGGGGTATGTTCTCTTGGGGATATAGGTGTTGGGTGTTGCGTTGTGGTTGCGGGGTTGTTTGGGGTTAAGGTACTTCCAGATGCGAACGGGGAGATACCCGCGTAGACAGAAAATGAGAGTAGCAGGAGGAACATAAAACTGTCGCTGTGCTGTTACAAAAAACGAAAGAGAAATGTATTTTGATTCTGGTGTATCTGAACGGAATGGGGGAAGACATTCGGGTACACTTGGTTGGGTTATCTGGCAACAAGGTGTTTTTCACGCACACTCCTTTTTCAGAAACTTTCCAGCACTTTTCCCCACAATTTCTGTGTAACCCCAGCTTTTCTTTTGAAAGACAATCATGATTGCCCCTTCCTTTCCTCCCTTCCATCTTACCAACACCTCGGGGTTTCTGGCACTTCTGTGTATGAATCGAACGCTCTCGTTGAGCTTTATTTATGTATTGACGGCTCAGCATGGGTTTGGTTTGTTTGTGCCATGTGTGTGCACATGTGAATGTGTCATTCTTGGCTTTGGTTCGGTGGTTCGGCCGACCTTTGCCGTGACGGAAAACGGAGCGGTAACATGGATGGTCTGTTGGGGTCCAACAAAAGGAACGCGAGTGAATTCGAAGAGATGTTGGGAGGTGTTTTGAGGATCACGTTGCACACGTAAAAAATTACACGTATCAAAACTGAGAAAGAAAAGGACTAACACAATCCCTATCGTTATTTGAGTCAAGTGCATGGTCCGGGAATCGAACCCGGGTCTGCCGCGTGGCAGGCGGCAATTATACCACTAAACCAACCATGCTGTGGGGTTACTCATCGAAATTTGCTCTTTATATATCGTATTGTGCACGCGAACACCTAGGATAAGCCTTCCACCATTTGGACGGCTTCAGTGATCAATCTCCGATGAGCGTCCTCTTCCCTCTCCCCCCCCTGATGAATTGCACCTGAAATCAGCACCAAGATCAGTTGGGCTCTGCTTCGTACTGGTAGACTCACCTGGATCTTCAATCTTTCGATTTGGTATTGTCATCGGGATCCGGAATGAATCCTGCGTAGCAGCCTCCACATAATTCGTTCAGCACCTCCGCTAACCAGTTCTCCATTATAAACCCTCCCTGTTGTCCTCGTTAACATTGTTCTCTTTCCACGCTCTGAGAAATTGCTGTTGAGCTGGAACTGTTCGACTTCAGCACGGCGCCTGGATCGGGTTTCCTCAACTCTCTCCGTTCTCGTCCTCCTCGAGGTGTTCTGAAATGGTTACTGAGCTACGTGTGTCCACGTCATTTTGCCAGTTGCGCACCTCCCCTTTATCCTCCTTGGTTTTTGCCGACGTTCCCTCAGGTTGCTGTCGTTTAGTTGGTTCCGCTTTGCTCCTCTCCTTTAGGTTAGGCATGTCTGACAATATTTGCTTATCTGTGCGTGTCCATTTGGTTCACCACTTCCCCACTTCTGTTCTTTTCCCGCCTGCACGTGCAATTAAATTGGTGATGAGCTCAAGTTGACATCGTTGTCAAGCTATGTCCGTTGAGATTGTTCACCACTTCCCCGCTTTTTCCACGCCTCCACTTTGTGCTCTCCACCCTCATCCCCATCCAATGTGCAGTTGCCTCCAGATTGCGCGTTCTGAAATTTGGGTTTTGATTGCAATGGTGTAGTGAAATCCTGCGTAGCAACCCTCACATGACTCAAACCACACCTCTTTTCTCCGCCCTTGATCCCATTCAATGTGTCTGTAAATCTGTGTCGAGCTGTGCTTGTGTCCCCGTTGATGTTTTACCGCGATCAGGACGTGATGTTCTGCGTTCAACTGGAACTTCCGCCATACAGTTAATGTGTAGCAACTGACATCAAATTCGAACCAACATTCCAACCGAAATCTCGCGTATAATCTGTTCTGTACCTCTCTCCACCCTCGTACCCCTTACGTATATACGAAGTTCACCCTGCCTCAAACTCGTTCTTGAGAAGTGCATGTCCGTCCTCTCTCCTCCTCCTTGAACGTCGTGAAAATCGTTGTTGGGCTGTGCGTGTCCACGTTAGTGTTATTTCGCCAGTTGCGCGTCTGCTTGTGCTTCCTCCTGTTTTTTTTGGGCTCCAGGGGATTTTCTGTGGTTGCAGCGGACCACAATGAGTATGAGAGGAGGGTCATGGCGGATGGCCACCTCTCTCCATCCTCGTCTTCCTTGACGTTCAACATACCTGTAAGCTGTTTTTACGCTGTGCATGCCCACTTTGCTACACGCGTTGTCGCCTTCAATTTTTTCTGGATTCACTTCCTGTTGTCGTTTTGCGTTGAAGGTCGAAGGCATTTGCTCTTGAATTGGAGCTGTCATCAAAATCACTCCGAAGGCCAGTGTAAGATTGGTTTCGCGTCTTCCTTCCATCCTCGCTGTAGTCTGTAAATCGTTGTTGGTGTGTACCTGTCCACTTTAATTCGCCACGTCTTTTCATTGTTCTCCTCTTTTTTTGTCGCAATCCGACATATGGTTGTGGGGTTGCGATTGTATGCAAAAACCTCGCATGATAACCTCCACATAATTCAGTCCGCACCTCCCTTCTCCGCCCTTGTCTTTTTTCGTCCTCCTACATCACGTAGGAGCTTCCACATGATAACCTCCACATAATTCAGTCCGCACCTCCCTTCTCCGCCCTTGTCTTTTTTCGTCCTCCTACATCACGTAGGAGCTTCCACATAATTCAAACCACACCACCCCTCTTTGCCCTCGTCTTCCCCCAACGTGCAGCAGCCCCCACATAATTCAAGCCACATATTACCTCGTCACCCTCGTCCTCTTTCAAAGCCCGTAGTCTCCACTATAATCAAATACATCTCTCATCTCCACCTCATTTATCCGCGTTCCCAGAAATCGCTGTTGAGTTGCAACTTTCATGGAAAGCCCGTCACGTCACCGTCCTTATTTAATCACCGCGATCTGCCTTGCGTTTGTTCGGACTCAGAGAAATTCCGTTGATCCTCGAAATCAGGATTGAAACCTCACGTGTAATTAATTCTGCACCACTGTTCACCGCGGCCGATAACCCTCCTCCTCCCTTCCGCTGTGCCTGTTGACTTTTGTCTCCATCGTCCTTGTTGGTTCTTTTTTTGTATAAGTGTTCTGGATCGAGCTTAGAAACATCGCCAGGCCTAGGGAATCCAGTGTGGAATCGATTCCGCACTTCTAATTGTTGAGCTGTATATGTTCGTTTTTGTTCGCCATTTGCGTTCTTATCCTCTCTCCCCCCCCCTTATTGCTGTTGATTTGCAACCATCAAAGCACGCTCTACAGAGGATTAAGTCCGCAACTCACCTCCCGTTTTATCCTGGTCCTCCACCAATTCCATCCTTTGAGAGATCGCTGTCATAGATTCGGTTTCGATCTTCTTTGTCGCGGTCTGAAACACTGTTTTCGGGCTGTGACACTCTTTCCTCGGATCATTAGTATCGTAATCTTCCTCCGCTAATTGCATACTGCGACGTCCACTCGATAGATATCTCTCAGCAACCCTTCCCTTCGAATACAACCCTTCCCTTCGAATTCACCATAGGAGGGAGAGTGGAGGGGTGATGGAAGAATTGGCTATCTCCCCTGACGTCCCCTCGATAGATATCTCTCAACAACCCTTCCCTTTGAATTCACCACCACAACACACACTCACACTCTTTCTTCGGATCAGTAGTATCATAGTCTTCCGCTAATTGTGTAGTGCATGCACAGGGTTCCGCACAAATCGATAGCACAATCCTTGTTGGTGCAGCGCCCGGCGTGGGGGTTGAACCTACAGCCTTGGGATTAAAAGTCCCACGCTCTACCGATTGAGCAAGCCGGGCTAAACACATACAGTTTGACAGGTCAAAAAGAAAGCCGAGAAAGATGGGGAAACCATGAAGTAAGTCTGGCAGATTACTTGGAAGTCGGCACACAGTGGGATAATAGATTTCGTGGTTCTTGCGAGATGTAGTGGTAGCTCAAAGTCACTCTGCTTCTTTGCGATTTGCCTTTGAAGCAGCGTCCATTGTAGTTCCACTGTAGAGAAGACATACAATGGCTGGAAAGAGATCCAGAGGGAAGATCAACTGTTGTGCGCGCATCGTACTACTAGGGTGTAAAGGTGAGGGGGAAGGATGAAGAGCTTGACTCCCCTTTGCGCACGTTAAGTTTTTTAGTGTCTGCTACCACACCAACATTGAAACTCCGACTCTTCGCACCAGCTTCCAAAAAAATGTTGAGCGGCTATTTAATTCATTCGGCCGTTCTGCTTCATTCTTTACTAGTCCACACCTCACCTCCACCCCAAACCCACTCCTCAACCTCCTCCAATGTCTTACACTCCCTCCACAC
>JADGJF010000973.1:0-12988 GCA_027596845.1 Quaeritorhiza haematococci
GGGGGTGGGGAGTTTGAAGGGCAGAAAGAAGTAAAGATTCCAAGGAACGTACCAGGGCTCTTTAGATTGATTTGGGCGCGAAATTTCGCTAAGAAAAACAACAGTACCTACGCTGGTTTGCGGTCAAGGACAGGGTCAAGGAGCACGTCTCTCGCCTCTTGTCCTTTGGTTGTTGTTTGTGGTGAATCGTCAGACAGGGGTTGATCTGTGAGCCAATACTTGCGGTTTTCGGTGGTGTCCGCCTTTACACCTGCACCAAGACCAGGAATTCAACCCTCCTGGGCCGGGCGCTCGCGCTGGGAGAGGGAAAACAAAACGGCGATCTAATCCCGTGGCAACCAATTGAAATCTGTATCCAATGCGAGGGGCCACTTTCCAATACCACTGGTACATCAGACGCCCTCCTGGGCTGCAAGGCGCGTCTCCCAGCGTTTGAGACACTTCGGTTGCGGCTCTGTGACACACAACGCTTGTCGACGTGCTGTGGGCGCCTCATGGCACCTTCCCTCACTGTTCACGGCGAGCGCCGAATGCGCTGGCGGACATGGTGGCCGCACGCGGCCGAACGTGATGAGGAGCGAAGAACATGCCACATTTCCTACAGATTTCTGGGCAAATCTCCTGATCCAATCTCTTTCCGCGTTAGCAATGATCTTACAATTGGAACACTAGGAGAGGGCCAGCTGAACTGAAGCGTAGTTGGAAAAGAAGGACTTGTGCGCGGCGAGTCTTGTCGGGATTCAAATTAGTACCTATTCAGATGTGAATCTACACGGAGATCCATGCACCAACGATCGCAAAGACGTTTCCTCTCGCGCAACGTCTCGCGGTCTTTCAGGTCCATGATCGATTCTAGACCCTTCTAAACACACAGTCGCTGGACCGGTTGCTGAGTTTACAAGATGAAGCTTCAATCCGTTGATTTACATCGATCCCGACATCAATCAAGACTGTCGCAACAGATATGGTTCGATAAGTCGGGTGTCAGTGGAAGAAGTCACATCGTCACTTGCCATTACTGCCTGACGGCGCATTCGTCCGGCTCATCGAGCGATTCCCGTCTTGGAAAACAAAAGGAATGTCAATAGCGACAAACGTGTTATCATCGGAGTTTGAAAACGACGTGTCAGCGATGTTGAGCCTTTTCTTGAAGCTGCCCCCCTCTTACCAAAAGTAAAACAAAGAGATAAAACCCACCTCCAGAAAACCCCGAGAAAACTCTGAACTGCGAGAGAAGACTCTCAGCAGAACAGCTGCAGAAGACTCCGTCTCGCTGCAAGTAGCCGTCTTCGCACAAAAAATTGTTTTGGAGGTTGCACATATTGCAGGAGAAGCAAAGCGCACAAAGTTTCGATTCCCATGATTTTCAAACCAATTTCTGTATGGTTGGGCCATACCTACGAAGATGCCAACCGTTTTGAGAATCCGGAATGAGGTGTACCAGTATCATACCTCCCTGCGTGCCGTCAGAGAACGGGGCCCCGGACCACCAGTAACAAAGAAAAGCTCGCTCCCATCCGCGTCAAGTTTTCTGTTTTGCTTTTCTTTGGCAAAGTTCTTTGGGTGGTTTGAGTCAAATAGTGATGCTGGTTCAAAGACATTTGTGATATAAAGGGAGAGTTGTCGATTCGTATTCAGAATCAGATCAGAAACACGAAGAACCATCTTTGCATACATCCTTCAGCTAGACATCACAGCTAGATATCAAGTCAACGATGATCCGCGTGAAACACATCGCCTTCCTTCTTGTCGCCGTCGCCATCGCCATATTCCTGGTATCCTCCCACACTCCACACGGGAACCAAGTCTCCGCATCAACCTTTGAGAAACGCACCGACGGCCCCTCTCGTGAGAACCCCGACTCCATCAAGAAGCACGCTTTCGACGTCGTCGACCAGAACCGCGAACAAATCGAGCGCCTTATCAGAGCTGCAGGTGGTGTTGGCGATAACACGGAGCAAGTCGTCGAATCCGTCGGACAAAAGGTCATTGAGATCTTCACACACTTCAAGGAAGACCCGAAAATCCTCGCCCAGCAGCTCACTTCCAAAATCAACCAAGCGAAAAACGCACTCGACCGCGTGGGGATCAAGCTTCCGTCTTTGCCACAGGCCGCCAACGCGAATGGAGTCGCCAACAACAACGGGCTCGTCAAGAGGTGGGAACCTCTCATCCCGGAACCTCTCCAGCCTATCATCGCAGTCACTATCGTAGCCATGGTCGTCGCGTACTACGCCGTGATTACCATTTTGTCACTTCCCATTGTTGTTGCCAGCTCCATGGTACTATTCGCCTCGTGCATGATGGACAGAATTCGCGGGTTCTTCATGTTGCCGAAGAAAAAGGACTCTTTCTGCCGTCAGGCTTTTGGAGACATGTTCGACAACGACGTCGCGCACTTTTAAGCTTGTGGAAGAGTCAGAGGAAGGGTTGCGTAGATACCATAGAACTCCATTATACTTTAGATCGAAACCATTTTGAATCTTGGAGTTATTTATCAAACAAATCAATATCATATGTTTTTTCACAAACCACAATCCCGCGATCATGAGCCAAATTTCTGCTTACTTCTGCAGCCTGCTATGGGATGTAGGTCTCGAATCCAAAAGGCCAAGTTCTCTAGTCGCTGTAACGAGCTATGAGGGTGCTGTGAGTGTATAGAGAATAGTGGGGTTTGGGGGCTCGAACTTACCTGCTTCTCCATGGCCTTCCCTCTTCGAGCGCCGCCCCAAGATGTGTACCAAAAATAAGACTCACCATCTCAAATTCTTTGTGTCACATTTTTCAAACTCCGCAAGCTGCTCCAAGCCAGGCGCTTAGAACGGCAGAATGGACAATTAATTATTTTCCTATGTCAGTTTTCCATGTAGAAAAACAAGTGAAAATTCGGTGACTTCATAACGTATGCATGGCAGTCCGTCTCGGCGCCATTCGAATCATTACCCGGCGCCTCCCTGCCAGCGCCAGCTGCTGCCTGCGAAGTGCGGACGTCGAAATCTTCCACCGCGTCTCCTATTCCTGAGACGCACATCGCCACAGAATGCTTCACACACGCTCGCCGGAGCCCTCGTTCTCGTGGTGAGGCATCAGGTAAGGCATACTGTTGTGCTCTCCTCGCCGCAGTGAGTGAAAACGATTTTTCCAACCAACAACTGTGCTACTATTGCCGTCGTCAGCGGAATGAAGGGAAGTGTGTCGCAGGGTGTGTCGTAGGGTGTGTCGACCTGCGTGTGCTCTGGCGTGTGCTTGCCACGCCTTGCTTGGAGAAAAAGGGGTTACTTTTGACCCATCTGACTCCAAACTGAGCGAACCACAACCACTGCTCTTCTTCAGGCATATAAAACCTTCATCCTTCCCGCAACCCTCCCAAACCCGCTTCTTCCAAACATCTGCAAAACACCCAACACAAACACTTCGCAAAAATCCGAAAAGCACCACAACCTCCTCGAACAATCACAACAACATGAAGTCCACAATCTTCACCTCCACACTCCTACTCACCCTCTCCGCAACAGCAGTGCTCGCCCAAAGTGACAAATGCGACAACACCGACGTATGTAAACCCGCAACTGATCTCAACGAGCAATGCAAAGGCGGCGCGTTAGACACAGTTCGGGCAGCAACAAACAATTCGATGAATGTGGATTGGCTCTCGGCTAATGCGACCTTGCTGGCTCCCTTTGGAGCGTGTTATTGCGAGTCCCTTAAAGCGTCGGAGGGGGACTGTAACGAGTGCGTGAGGAAATGGGCAAATACTCCTGGGATTTCTGCGGAGGAAGTCACGGAGGTTTTTGAATTGATTGAGTCTCTCACTAGTGGTAAATGTCGTGGATCTTTGTTTGTTGCGTACTTTCAAGTGTGTTTACAGGCATGGCGCTGGTTGCTTGACTTGAATCTCATTTGGCTGACGATTCCCCCTACACTGAATTCCCCTTCCCAGACTGCAAACGCGGTGCGACGGACGTAGTTACCGAAAAGGCCATCTTCATGTTCCGAAAAGAAATGGCTACGTTCGACGCCAACAACGTCACCGACTCGAAAGATCTTGCCAGCAGGAAAACACCGCTCGTCCCAATCACGTTCCCTGCTGCCCCTGCCGCCCCTGTTGCCCCTACCACGGCGTCCGTTGCTGCTCCAACCGCCGCCATTACCTCTCTGAGTCGCCCATCAGCGGCAAGTCCGACTACTGCTGCCAAGACTCAGACAGGTACCCCGACCCCCACAAGCGCAGCATTCAGATTGACCGATACATCCAGATGGGCTGTTGGTGTTTCGGCTGTGGTGGCGGGGATGCTTTTTGGTTGATTTCTCGTTGCATTCATATACCCATAGTCGTTAGAAGCATATATACCAGAAAGGCATGTTTCATAAAGCATTTTCATTTGTAGAATAGATAATATTTCATCACGGCTCTTTCTGCTCTGTCAAATACATTTCCTCTTCGTCTCCAGCTTCTCTAAACCTTTCCATTTGGGCGTTTTTGGTTGACTTCTCACCCCGCTTCACACCTTAGCTCCTCCTTCATGTGTGAGAGCGGTGTTGGTATCTTGAGTGTGAGTAGTGTGGACAAGTACTATTGCGAAGTGTTTTTGCTCCTGATGTACGTGTGAAAACGTCCGAGCCTTCTGTTACGGATTCACCACGTTAGTTCTTTATCTTCCTATTCCGGTTTTCAAATGCTTCATCTTCATATGTTACCTTCGGTGGGCGGTTCTCGGATTTCTGGGTCAAGTCTGAAAACGCTGCCAACCAAGACTTCCGTGAATGAAGTAAAAGTGGTTCAACACCCTACTGCAGGGCTGCCGTTGGAGCTGAAAGCGCACTTTGATTGCATGATTTCCATCCTAGGCCAGATCCTAGGCTCGCATGTCGACCATGTCACAATTTGCGAATTCGTAAACAAAGAAAAATCTTCACATTTGTGTTACGTACTTTTAAAGTCCGCAGGGTCTGTCGCACAATGCTTGGGAAATGGCACGCTTGCTGCCCTCTTCCGTGCATCTCACTCTTGTTCATTCGCCCTGCTTTGACCCTTGCATGATTTCCACGGAAGGAAATCCGATCCGATCAAGCGATCCGGGAGCCGATCGGGCATCTCACTCCGACTCGAAAAATTGGTGCATGCGGGGCGCCTTCGCACATCTCAGTCAATCTGCTTGACCTTTTGCGCCCTTCGTTGGATCCTGGGCTGTCCTCTGGGCCTTCTGGGCTGCTTCTGGGCTCCTCTCTTCGGAAACCTCCACCACATCCAGCACCACATCTCCTTTTCCAGAGATGCACACCGCCACGGCCGCGAACAAGTCCACGAACCCACTCACACTCCGAGTCCCCCAAAGCCCATCCATCTCGCCGCAGTGACAGTCGTGAGGGCACGCATGAATTCCTACGCGGCTGTGTTAAACGGTGTGGTGTGTGTGTTCGCATGGGCTGGCCACACTGCTTTGGGAAAAGGGGGTCAGATTTGTCTTTGGTGAGTCGGAGTCCAAAACTATACTTTTGCTGCTCTTCCATTCCGAAAGCGTATAAAAGCTTCATAGAAACATCGAGATCTCTGAACGGATTCCATCTCTCAAACCACGTCTCCTTCTTCATAGCACATCTCTAAACCCAACCCACTTCACAGATCTCAAAACATCATACTACCCATCACGCCCAATCACACCAATTGCAACATGAAATCAACACTCATCACCTCCTTCCTCCTCGCTGCCCTCTCCACAGCAACCGTCCTCGCCCAAACCCAAGCCCCCCAATGCGACGTCCGCGAACTTTGCAAATCCGCCATCGACACTCACCAACAATGCAAAGGCCGCGCACTAGATCAAGTTCGAGCAGCGACAAATAATTCGAAAGCGGTGGATTGGTTCAAGGCAAATGGGACTTTGTTGGCTCCTTTTGGGGATTGTTATTGCGAGTATTTGAGAGCTACTGAGGGGGAGTGTAATGAGTGCTTGAGGACATTGAGCGCGAGTAGTCCTGGGAGTGATCCGAAGGAGGATGATGAGACTTTTGAGTTCATGGGTTCCCTTACTGATGGTTAGTGTCTTGGAACTTTGCTTGTTTGGCTTTTCACCGTTGCTGCGCTGGTTGCTTTCGTTTACTCGAATCTCAATTATGTAACCAACGACTCCTACCTTGCACAAATACCCTTCCCCAGAATGCAAACGCGGTGCAGTGGACGCAGTTACCAAGCGAGCCCTCCTAATTTTCCAAAAAGACATGGCTACCTATGACGCCAACAACGTCACCGACTCGAAAGATCTCGCCAGCAGACCAGTCCTAAACCCCATTCGTTTTCCTTCATCCCTCACTGCAACGGCTACCGCTGCTGCTCCAACTGCTACTGCTACTTCCGCCGCATCAGCGAAGGCGCAGACTCCTACACCGACGAGCGCAGCGGTCAGATTAGATGATGGTTCGAAATGGGCTGTTGGTGTTTCGGTGTTGGTGGCGGGGATGCTTTTTGGTTGAGTTTGGTTCTTTACTTGTACACATATTAGCATGTCATTGTTTCATAAACCATTCATATGTATACCCTGTCTGATTCAAGATTTCCACATTTGGGCGGTTGGTCGGTTTGTGAGGTTAGAATGACGTTAGAATCGCTGGGGTAGGAGCGTTCTGGCCGTTTGAGATACACGTTTCATGATAGATGCATTCAAGATAGAGATAGAGATGCAAGACTCAGTGCAACACTATGCGTTCCATTTATTCTTCGTTCAAGACAAGAAAGTACCAAAACGAAGGGCAGAAGTGCGGTTGATGAGAGAGGGATCCACGCACTCCGGCACGTAAACCATATTTTGTATTCAGCCTTTGTTCATACCAAATATACACAGGATGGTGTTAGAGAAGAGTGAGTTTCGTGCGAAGCTGTGGGTTCGAAGTCCCTGCGTTGCGGTTTGTCCTTTCGGTTCATTCTAATTTGGATTTTTTATCGCCAGTCAGAAGTGTATATTCCCACACAAGTCTTCGTTCAGGTCTTCATCATGAACGTGACAAAATTGATTCTCTACAAGGTAATGCCGTGAAAACAAAGTGCGGTGGACCAGGCGGTGGACTCGATGCTGTGATGATGTAAGAAACCGTACCATATCTTCTATATATGAAAAGAACTATGATAAATGATAAATGCTAGTTGTTGGAGTGAAAAAGTGAGTATATGACTTGTCGAGTTGGGGTGATTGCGATGATGATGTATGGTATGAAAGGTAGGTGCACGTGATGGGTTCATGTGAAAGTCTACGAAATAGTTCACGACGGAACGGAAAAGATTGTTTCGATGTCGCTGACAAGGCGGAAGCCGACGAAGAACTGCAATGCGTGGAGCGTGGGTCGTCATCAAAGGAACGAAAAGTGGGATACGTGAGCAATTCGTCCAGGGCATCGTAACATTCCCACCACAAAACATACACAGCAATTGTCACTTGTCCAATACCCGGCATAAATCAAATCTTCCAAAAGCTTACCACAACAGAAAACAACGCCATCGCACTCTCCCGATACAAAGCCGCCAGATTCCACTTGCTCTCATTCCCCACCACCGACATACTGAACACGACAAACGCCCCGATGACTAGATTGAAAGCGAAGAAGATGTAGGATGTGTTGATGAATCTCGACATGACGTATTCGAGTTTGGCGAGTGTGAGGGAGTCGCGGGGTCGGGATGTGGGGGTGGATGTGGATGTGAGGAGGGTTTGGCGTTTGGAGCGGATTTGGAGGAAGAAGCTGGCTATTGAGGTTGTGAGGGTGATTGTGAAGAAGAGCATCCAGAAGCCGACTGTGCGAATCGAGTTGAGAGAAGGTGTCGGGATAAATTAGTGTTCAATGGCCACCTGCTTTTCCTGTCAAAATGTATCGATCGTGATCACTCATACTTACGCAAGCGCATGCGGATAGCAAAAGGAATAAGCTGCCGGGTGAAGGTGGGCAGCAAAGCGCAAGCCAAGAAGAGAAGGCCGACGATGCCTCTAGCGATGTATTCATGCATCGGCTTCCGATGTTGGTAGATGGCAGGCAATCTTCAAAGCAGAAAAGAAACGATGTGTGAGAAAATCAGGATGGAGATACCAAGGAGGGAGACAGAGTATGCATGTGAACGATTCTCACTTTTGATAGATCACCCATAGGTAGAGTATGGTTGCGCAGGAGAAGAAAAAGAGCGCAAATACCTCGTAGACTCGAGCTATGATATGAAGACAGGAGGGTACGGATCTTGTTAGTATCTTCCAAGAATTCATCAAATCATCGAAGGTGCTCGCTCCTCACTTGTGAAGCTCAAAAGGGAAGAGTCCTGTAATCATCCTGTAATATTTACCCGCAGTGGCCAACTTATGGTTCGGATCCTTTGGTCCAAAACTCAGAGCTTGAACCAGAGCGCACTCGTTGGCATACCCCTGAAACCGGAATATGGCATCGAAATACGAGCAGTAAAAGACCTGATGGAGTACATACGACCCCATTGCCAACGCCATCATCGTGTCGGTCAACGGCCACCAACCCCATCTGCTGTACTTTTTTGACTCGGTACGATCCACAGTGGAAGTTGAGCTATTCTTTGACTTTGACCTTTGGACCAAAGGAGAACGGCGACTCGCATAGTGAAGACGGTAACCCCAGAAGAAGAAGGAGGAGACGGAGATGAAAAGACCGAGGAAGGAGATGACGATGAGGAAGACGTAGACGGTGATGTTTCCGAGGGGACCTTCTTGGCGGGGGATGTCAGCATTTACGCTGAATTTGGAGTCGGAGGAAACGCAGCGGTCGCCCATCGTTTCGTTCGTTGGCGCTGGTGGTGGGTGGATGGGTCTATTTGTTCTCTATGTGATTCCCCCCGACTGGTGTTCTTGCGAGTCGGATGTTTTTGTCATGCACAGAGCTGTGCACAGAGTGCAAGTGCGAAGAAAATTTGTCGTTGAGCATTTTCGGTTTCCTTGCGTAACTTTTCCACGCTCCCACTTCCCAACTACGGCCCCCACACGAGCGCCCCGCCATGCCTCGCCGCCGACAACCTTCTCGGAAATCACCACCCATCATTCCAGCTAGCTGCGACCATCGGGATTTGATTTCGTTTGACTTCTGACACGCTGGCGGAGTTTCAAAACAACTGAGTCATGGTGTCACACTGACTACGGTTCACTTATGATTCCGTAGAGCGACTCTATCCAAGTGACTGCACTTTTTGAGGAAAGCACTTTGTCAGATCTTTTCCGACTTTTGCAAGACAGGACGTACCAACACCAACCAGCACACACGAACTACAATACCCTTGAAGTCCGAGAATTCAGGTCCGAGTTTGAGTTCTGCAAGTCCGTCTTGGGAAAACAATTCATTCTCAACGTCGCCGTGCAGACCTTGCGGTTCATTATCGACCACAGATGCGAAGAGAATGCACGACGAGACACCCACTTTCGTGAACTCAAAATAGCCGGCAATGATCAGATGGCACAACTAGAAAAGCGGATTCGTAACGACAATCGGATATCCTATTCTGGCACCTTGTCACAACGCTTTGATACCGGTGGGGCGGGAACACCATTCACTACACTTTGATCGACGAATTGGAGGTGGAGATTGAAGAAGCAGTGGGCTTATTGAACATCACTCCAGGTCTGAGGGCAGTCTTGACGGATGAATGTCTGGTTCTAGATATCTGGCCGCACTTGAAGGCAGTCTTCTTTGAATCGGACAAGGACATTTGAGACATTCCATCTTTCCTATGCCGCCCGAGAAATACGATGCTATCGATCCCCAACAATAGATTCTAGTTGTAGCTTCGATAAGCATATGAAGAGAAGACATAATTCAAACCTTACAAGGCATTTAAATTCCCACTAGCTTTCCCCTAAGCTTTCCCTCCCTCCCTTCCTTCATCTCCAGGTGCTCGTCTTCCTTCCTCTCTTTCTTAGTAGTCTCGTGCCTAGACTGTTTCGCCGACTGTATCAAAATTCTTTGTTTTAACAACACGACGTTTGAAGTTCGCTATCATGTTCATCCATGAGCAACTTTCCAGACACTGGGAAACCTACGCGCGCGGGATGCCCCGCGTGCGCGGTAAAAAGGTTGGCGCGAAGAGCGGCGAGCAAGACCCATGCGGGTCTCAAAGGGCCCGTGAGATAGAAGCGGTTGCAGCGTTGCTCGTGCCAAACCAGAGCGTGATGCGAAGGCCCAAGACCGCGAAGCGACCCTAACTAAACTATTTACTCTAAAGGGAGGGCGGAGGAATGCTAAAAAATCGATCTACTATGCTGCTGTGGTTCCTCTGCTTCTGAGGAAAGGGAATTGCCCTGATTGCTCTGGGCTGTTTTCTCTGCGGAGCTCAGTGAAGGTTGATTCTTTTCTTCCTTCCTACGCCACGGGCCCTTCCCGCATCAATTTTAGACTTGCGTCCGCCACATGATACGTTCGGGGGACAGCATGCACATGCGTCCGCTCTACTCCTGCTTCCCCAAGGCGAGCTGCTTCGGCGATCGTCTTCTGTATTGCTGCAAATGTGGTGCAATCTTCAAGAACATTGACCTTCAAACGAAATCCGTTCCCTAGTTCAAGAACTATCCCACATTTGCGGTGGGGAATTCGGGGTTCGTACCTATGACCATTCACTCCCATTCACGCAGTCCACAAATTTTTCGTTGAACGTGCAAGTCGGTGCAAGCTCTCACCCCCCATGCTTGGTCGGAATTCGAACTGTCTGCCTGGTACCACCCACCTGCACGGCTGAGACGGCTGCAGCGCTGCGGGCTTCACCTTCGTCCGATGGAGAAAACCGAATCCATGCTCTGAGACTCCCCCGTCCGTCTCTAACCGCCAAACTCCCGCGGCGTCCTCTTTCGCAACTGAGCCGAAGACGTGTCATCACTCCCCTTCAACAACGGCGCTCCGACCCACCTCCACATCCGTCGTCGAGGCATCAATCTCTCCCTCCCCTCCTCCTCTCCCTGGTTCCTGGCGCCCCGCGTCGCGTGAGTCCTGCCGTGTGTGCTCTGACATAACGTTGACCACGAAAACCTCGACACGATCACAAACCCCGGGCAGTCGTTGGACAGTCGTTGTTTCTATTCGTATTCGTGGCCCTATATAACCTTGTCCCAAACACTCCTCAACAACCCATATCCGTCCCCCCGGACTTTGTTGCGAAACTCCATACCGAAACAAGCAGTCTCGATTCACCCACTTCCGACGGCGCTGGACGCATCGAGCGGCTCTCCAAATCACCGACAATCAACACTACTACTTACTAATTCCACCCGAAACATGCAAACATGCCGTTTAGATATCCTTTACTGGTCCTGTCGGTGTTGTTAGCCCTAGTCATGGTGGGGAAGAAAGGAGTAGCGGCAGAAACCGTGCCGGATTCTTCTCGGTGGGATTCGGTGGATTTTGTGGGTTTGCCGGAACAAACTCAAGGGACTGGGGCAAAGGCGGGAGTAGGTGTGTGATGAACTTCCTTATAATTATGTTTACTAATTGTATGTGGGCAATGTTTTGATAAGTCCAAATCCTAATGTTTTTTTTTGCCATTTGATAACTAGCTTGGTTCCTGGTCGAGTGGAATCCCCCCGGAAAATCAATATTCTCGCTTCCTCTCAACGGCACTCTGGGTCTGCGAGCAACCCACAACATCACATCGACAAATTCAACAGATACCATCACGAGATACTTTTTACGTTCCATCAATGCACCGGCTGCATCTGAACTCACGTTGTGTGAAAGACGAGCAAACTTTGCGGATTCGATAATCAATGATACGTGCCCTTCAACTATACCCTCTATCCCGGGCCAACAGCAAAGATGTAGCAGTTCTTCCTGCCAATGGATCGCAACCCAACAGCACCAACCAGATCTCACCTACGAAATCGCCATTCAAGTTTCATTATGGTCCACGAGTTCGCCCGATACCATCCAAACTCAATACACATTAGGAACAGGAATCTCCGTCAAGCTTCAATCCGACACCAACTCAACGACATCCGCATCCAAAGACGCAGGATCACGAGCAGACGAGCCTCACCCCCCACACAGCATATCCACCGTCCACATCGCAGTCGTCGCAACCGCAATTTCGGCCATCTGCATCGGCATCATCTGCGCCCTTTTGTTTGTCGTGCACCGTCGCAGGCAAAGGCGGCTAAGAAGGAGGAGTGCTCGTGCATCCAGAGAGGGAGGCACACGGTCATCTTCTCCTTCAGTATTCTCGTTCTCTGGGAAGTCTCATGGATCCAGTGTTGATAGTAGCGTTGAAAGTGGGGACTTGGAGTGTCGCCGCTATTGGGCCAATGTGATCGTGGAGTCTGGGGATGATGGCAAGAAACCATCGTTGAAGTTTCCGCGATGGACGCCTGGGCAGAAGAAGGAGGGGAAAACGAAGGAACATGCACACCATCAGACACGCGATTCACGGCTTCATTCGAAGGAAATGGATATGGTGCCGGCACCACAAAATCCATCACCTTCACCCGAAATCGCTTCTTCAATACATTCACGGACCACATTGGATCCATCGACCCCATCATCACCAACATCCACAACGTCAACTTCACCACCCCAACCCCGCCGCACCAAACCTCAAGGCCCCTCCGCCGCCCGCACCCTCAAAATCCGCACCTCCCATTCATTCATCTCCACCCGCATCGCGCACTCATCCTCCTCCTCCTCAACGTGCAAATCCACACACAGGCTGGCAAGTCCCAGCAACAGCAGCATCCACTCCCGAATCGGTGCAATAATCGAAGACGACTGCAGTAGCAGCGCATCAACGGAATTAGTTCGATCCCCTGCCACTACTTTACCGTTGATGTCGCCGGCTCAGTCTATTGCCGGAGGAGGCAGTAGCGGTGCTGTTCTTAGTGGGGATGTATATGTATTTCAGCAAATTGGAACGGAACCGCTGGCGGGATCTCTTCCTTCACCGCCGAACATCAATAACTCCCATGTAAACACCACAATCGCAACATCAACAACCACAACCCCCAACCTTTCAATAACC
>JADGJF010000974.1:0-12981 GCA_027596845.1 Quaeritorhiza haematococci
GGTTTCGACTTTGCGTTCGACCTGGGAGGGGAAGGGTGGTGGTGAGATGGGAGTGAGTAAGTGCGATTTCCTAAGAAGAGGTGCGTTCTCTCTTTTCTGACAAAAGAAAGTTTTGGGATTCAGGATCAATGATAACGATGAACGACAACTCACCATCCGATACAAATTATCCACCGCACTCTCCAAATGATCACTCGACCCCGTCACAACACTCGTATACCCTGAAGTCAACCCCGTCACAGCCTCGGACGCCGTCGCACTCATAATGACCGACGGCTCAACAGCAGACGTTGGTTGTTGTTCCTCCCTCGCCGCACCGGCGCCGTTTCTCGCTATAAGAGCTGGAGAGGTTTGGATAGGTGCGGGGATCGGTCTCGTTGGGGTTGAGGAGCCTTTGCCGCCTTCTCCTCCTGGTGCTCCATTGGATGGGTTGGATGAAGATGAGGATACGGGGGTAGTTGGGGTTTGGGGTTGTAGGTTTGGGGATGATGACAGGGAGGATTGGGCGGGGAGTGAGGGAGAGGCTTGTTGGGATGAAGGTGAGACTTGTTGGAGCCGTTGTTGGTAGAGCAAGCTTGGGGTTGGTATAGATGGGTTGGATCGAAGACTTGGTGGACCCGTTGCAGGCAAAGACGGGGAAGATCGCAGCGAGTTCTGACGCGCAAGAGAAGAGACGCCGAACTGTACTGGTCTCTGCAAGGGTTGTTGCGGGGATGTTGGTGCCCGTTGTTGTTGGATGGAGCTTGTTGTTGAAGATACGGTGCTTGAAGCAGTCCCCGCTGGTCTTTCGAGGGTGTATTTGCGGGTGTAGCGTTCGTAGTAGGAGCGGGGGAGACCCGAGCTTGTGTTTTCAGCAACACCCGCAAAGTCAGCTGTGGAGGAGACGCCGGAGTAGGAGGAGACGGTTGAGTGGGGGACTGGGGAGGTGGAGCGGAGGGAGGAGAGGTCTTCGGCCATTTGTTGGGGTGGGGATCGAGATGTAAGTCTGGAATAAGATTGTTGTTGTTGTTGAGAGGGACGACCTCCTGGGACTGGGATGCCTTGTCTTTGCATGGGAACGTCGCGGTCGTCAGTGTACTCGGACTGCATTTCCGACTCCATCTCTGACTCCATTTGGGACTCCATATGTGACTCCATCTGCGACTCTAGATGCGACTCCGTCATCTGCGATTCCAACTGCGACTCCTCATATTGTGATTCCAGCTGAGACTCAAGTTGTGATTCCAGATGGGACTCCAACTGAGACTCCAACTGCGACTCCAAGTGAGACTCCAACTGACTCTGATCCTCCTGTCCCGTATCAAGTTCGCTTCCCTCCACAAATTGAACCTCGCTGTCGCCCTCCCTCCCATAGTAGTCCCGTCCCGAGTCGCGATGGTTGAAGTAAGCAGACGACTCGTCCTCTGAAGGGCTCAAGGTGCCGGAATATTCATCTTCGGCAGGTTGACGGAAGGGTGCACCGCGGTTAGAGTATCCGCGATATTGTTGTTGTGGATGGGAGTAGGAGGAGTACTCAGATTGGTCGTCTGTGATTTCGGACGCTGACATGGTTTATGCGGTGGGATTTGCGGTTGATTGGGAGAGTTTGTGGGCGGTGGTGGGAGAGGTGATGTGGGAGAGACAATTGCGAGTTTTGGAGATCCGACCCTCCCCGCTTGGTCGAAACTATATCGCGATCAAAACTGCGGGCGGCTTTGAATGGATGCGATGGGTTTGCTTCACTTCTTGGTTGTCTATGGAGTTAGGTGGACGTGGGAATCCATGCAGTGAATTTCAACCGTCTTTGTTTCTTCGTTTTCGCCGTCGGTCTCAGAGTGGAAACAGCGGTTGATGGCGTCGTCGATGGCGGTGAAGACAACAGAGAGCATGCAAGCGCAGACGGCAGTGGGTAGTGGCAACGGCAGGCCGAAAGCAGAAAGGAAGCGAAGAAAAGCCCGTGGAAAGAAAAGAGAAAATAAGCAAAACGAAAACGGCAAAGTTCCCCCGTTCTCTGGATTCCCTCCTTTGTCGCTTCCTTGTCTTGGCTGGTTGTCTCTAGCAGAGTGACACTTGTGCGTTGTGAAGCCCCCAGTTTTGCTGCGAATCGTTCGCTCTTCTCGCTCTTTCAATCTGCAGGACGCAACTCTCATGCATCAAATCATCCTCCCAAATCAAGAAACCGCGCCCGTCGGCGTAAAAACGGCAATATTAGAGGGGCTTGGCCGTTGAATGGGTTCGATTTTTGAAACACACAGTTCGTTTTACAATCTTCAAACTCCGCCATAGAAAGAATATTTGAAGTATACAACAAGCTCCACTGAACCACTTTTGCAGTTTGCCTTCTTATCATGATTAATCCATGCATACAATCCCACAAAACATAAAAGCGCCAACAAAGCGTTCTATACCATACTTACACTAATATTTGACAAAAAACAAACCCGCTTTCACCATCATTCCAAAGTTTCCAAAAGTGCTTGTAGCTACAGCAAGCCGTTAAGTCGAACTGATGCTCTTTGGTGAACATGGTGAACACGTCGGATTGGTTTACGGCCTGCATTCGTTGACTTTACAGCATAGCGTGTCGCATGAATCTAATGCCATTGGCTTTTTATGGTTTCTGAATGCTACCCCTAAGACTTCGCGTCTTCTCGTCTTCCTAAGTGACTGTCACAGTTCATGTCTTGAAGGCGCAGTCTTCCGAGTCTGCGTGAAGCAGGATGGAGAGAAAGCTGTTTGGTTGGGTCTTGGTTGGTGGGCGGTTGGTGGGGAAGACTCGGGAAAGACTTGACCGAAACGACGAAAATGTATCATGAGAGATGCACAACATATAGCACTGCTTTTGACGGACACAACAGGGGGCACGGATTCGGTTTCTATGAAAATGCAAAGGCAATAATGCTCAAAATATCCGCGCTATGCTGAGAAAGACCTTTTTCGTCGAATCCAAAATGAACACAAAGAGATAAGAGACTCACCCGAGCCACACTCTGATCGCCAATTACAAATAAAAATTTTATACGTAGACCAGTATGTGAGGAGAGTGGGATTCGAACCCACGCCTCCGAAGAGACCACGGCCTTAACGTGGCGCCTTAGACCGACTCGGCCATCTCCCCACACAAGACTGTATCATGGCAGTTCTATTACTTTGTCTGTCGAGGACCAAAAACCACCATGAAAACACAACTGCGCGAGAGACGGAAAGGGGTGTGGGACTTGCACAAGTGGTGTCAAATAGAGCGAGACGGCGGTGAGGACAAGGGGGAGCCAACAAAAGTATACCCAGGTTCACATGATGAGTGAGAATCGAATCCACAACTCCGAAGCGGCCACACAGATGGAGCCTTCTTGTCGCTACATTTTTCTTTTTTTAATGTCTGTATTTCTCTGAGTCATGGTTCGGGTGGGCATCCAAAAATGTTACAGTCTCAAACATTATTCCATTCACAAAAAAGCACAAATGGAAGCGTTGACTTAATTATGGTTTGGGAAAGGATATGCATCCTCCCCACTCAAGACTTACACATGAAATTCCCACTCAAGACTCACACATGAAATGGGTCCTAGTGAGGTCAGAATTCTCGAATCCACACATCCATCCACGTTGATGGTGCATATGGAGATCACTATGTTAGACCACAGACACACTGGATCGGCTGGGTGCTGAACTCATGATCTCTGATATGCATATCCCAGTGCTCACCCACTGAGCTACCGACCCTCGATGTCGGGATCGCTGCTCCAACATATTATACTCGCAAGAAGAGCAGCTGTCCATCATGCCTTGTGCCGTTTATTGTTTGGGGAGTTCCAGATTGATACTGAAATAGGTGTTCCACCTGCAAGAAAAAAATTGATCTTTCAACCCGAACACGAAGACACGTCTGCAATTTGTGAGGCGAGCGGGAGTCGAATCCACGTCTCCGACGGTACTCTCAATGTACGGTTCGTCCAAATGTCTCGCGAAATTATTCTGGATTAGGATATAGAAAGTCATTTTAACGTCACCGTACTGAAGCATGACCATCAAAATCGAAAACTTCAAAAGTGAAAACCCTCTGGAAGGAATGGTTCCCAAAAAGTAAACATTCGTTTTGATAAGTAACGAGGGTGGGATTGAACCGACGCCTCTTTCCAAGCGGATCATAACCTGGAGATCAGGCACCATATTTATGTGGAGAAACTGAAATATATGTTGATGGTTTTTACTTCAAATTCCTTCTTTCAAAGTAGATCTTATCTTGATATGTCCATGAATAGCGTAGATAAAGAAAAGGTTCGGATTCATCAGGAAATATGAGCAGGGCAGGATTCGATCCCATACCTCCATGCGTTTCCTTAGTTTTGAATTCATTGCGTACTTTCGTCTATTTGACAATATATGTCGATTGCTGAATCGTGGTATATATATATATAGTAGTCCTCCATTTCTCTAGTGCACCCCACTTATCCAAAATCGGACGCTTTCCTTCCAATCCGTTGGCCTTGTGAAGCGCCTCCATCTCACTTCTGCAGGTTGCTCGTCCATGTGCTCGTCCATTCGCCTATTCCCTCCACCCAATCCATGGGAATCAACACAAATTATGAGAGACTGTTATCCTTGCTTGGACGACGGAAATAGGAAAGCAGTTGTGGTTCAACTTGGGTATTGTGATCAGTTATGTGATCTTTCCATTTGCATCGAAAAAAAAGAAACAAACGAATTATTTATTAGAACAGAGGGTGGATTCGAATCCATGCGTTCTAGATGGATTTCACCTCTATTCTTATTCTGCAAATATCCGTTCTTCCATTCATTCTAACTCTTGACATATCAAAAAAAGAGGTTCTGTGATGAGAGCCTTCGGTTGTGGTTGTCCTGAGGAAGCATTAGCCTTCCTTCTACGAGATCCCTTGTTTCTTGGCGTACTGTCCGTGGACTGGATGTGCTCCATGTGGTTCTTCAAATTGGCATCTGGATAGCCAGACTGAGTGTCTTCCCTGCTTCGACTGCTGGTTGAGGATGATTTTCGGTGTTTTTTCCTGCGCGGGAGTGAATGATTTCTTTTCACTAAGGCTTCTCTTCGCAGCAGTTGAAGATTCGGCGCTCTTGTTAGAAGGTATTAATAGAGAGCCGAGGCGGTATTCGTCAACGGGATGGAATATTTCTTCAACACCGACCAAGTGGGCAAGCGACCCTAAGATCTGCCCACCATGTTTGACAACGGCATCCTCACCAACCGTCACCAGTTATCGCACAAGCAATCATCTTGCGGTCCTCTTCTTCGCCAATACTCTCACACTCCAAATCATCCGTGTCATGAATAGGGAGGATGATGGGTGAAGTGTTAATCTCAGCCCCCTTCCCTTTCCCGATGACCGAGATTGAAGCCCCATAGCATAAAAGTCCACAATGCCCAATGTCTCTAACTCGAACGAGTAGGATACAGCAACATGGCCCACCACGTCTCTCATATCTGGGCTCCCAGCTCCATTTCGCCCAGTCCCCACGGCCACACCCTTTGTCGCTCCTAAATTCACATGCGGCTGTAGGCCCCGACCAAATTGCTGCTTCTCAAGCTGCGCAAACTTAAGCAAAAGTTCTTCAAGGCGTTTGGTGAGAGCATTCATTTTGGGGTGTTGGCTTTCGGTCCAGCGGTTGATTTGCCTAGTGCGCTGGCGGCGTTAGATGACACTCTGCCTACACCAAGCAGGTCAACCCCATCGGCATCCAATCCATCATCTTCGTCTGATGACCCTGTGAGCCGCGCACTGCGAAGCTGTCTCAACCTTCTTCTACTCTTCCGTAATCCGACCCAGTCTCCCTGCTCCAGTCTTCAAGGACCTTCTCAAGGTCCTTCACATCCTTCTGCCTGCAAAAGCATTTCGACCTTCTCAACGGTAACCGCCAAAGCCGCCTGCTCCACAAAGAGTAACCGTCATAACGTCGTCGTGACGGCTCTTAAAGTCCACAAACAGCTCGTACAGGTCCACATCCTTCTTCGCCACCACCCATCAACGGAATGCCAAGGCCGTCGGACAAGTCATATCCTTACTGTAATACAATTCGAGCATCAACCTCTTGAAAACGTTGCAGTCCCTAACGAAAACAGTCCAGTCCTCACCCCACCCCTTGTGGTGCTTTTCATAAGCCAACCAGACACGCTTATCACGACACAAGACCTTATCTGAGCCGCCTAGTCCTCTAAAATCGCGCCAATTCCAGAATACAACGTCCGAGCCGTCCTGAAACAAAGAATAATTCCACAACAGGTCGCCGTAGGCCCCCGGGAGTGCTAGAATCGGTCTGATGTGCGAAAACGAGTGTTCAAGCACCCAAGAGATCGTTGTGCTCAAAATCCGACCGCCCTAATCAGAAGATCTAGTTCCAGCTTGTGACGACGCTGCCAAACTGCCAGTCTACTGGCTCTGCGCCAGAAGGGAGGTCCAGAAGTCCAGATCACATCGGTCCACACTTTTCCAGCCCACACGAAATAGCCACCGAAGATCTCGGCACGACCTCTTTGCGCCTAATCGAGTTTGCGGCACTCGTCTCCGCACCAATGCTTTTGATGGCTGCTCGGTCAAGGTGGTTGCGTGATGAAAAAAAGTACTAATTCTCGTTCGCGTATCAAGTCTGTATTGCGTTCCCCCCCCCCCTCTCTCCAATCTAGAATTAAATCATCGCATAAGAACTAAGTCTTAAGCTTGCTCCTTCGAGATCATGGTTTCAAAGAACAATAGAGTAAAACACCCACCAATCACGAATAAACCAATTAACAGAATAACATTTTCTGCTTGTGCTGAATGCAGAGAATACCAACATAGTAAAAGAGATCATAAAAGAAAGTGAACAGAGGACACCACGTCCTCAGGTCCGTCCTCAAGCGTCTAAGTCAAAAACCGATCGAAAATGTGCCTCACATCAAGAGCGCGAGAAAAAAAGTCGTTGGTCTCCAACCTCCCTGGTATGCACACTGCGGAAGGCAGTGGTTCAGATTCAGGGCGACCACCACCTGGATCCACCTCAACAGGGGGTGAGTGTGACGAGAGCGTCCGCAGAAACAGACACACAAGACCAATCACAACAAGCAGCATCCAATCGCCAAGAAGGGGTAAGTGCCGGTGGGGATGCGGGAGACACTGGTGCAGACACGGGAACAAACGCAGGTTCAGAAACGGATACGGTAGGAGAGGATGCAAAGGAAACGCCAGAAACATCAGGTTCGGAATCAGAATCGGATGCGAGGCCAAAGAAGCAAGTCGTGCCGCAATCACGAGCGCAAATACTCATCGCGAATAATGCGTTCGGGATCGGTAGGCAGCGTACTGCCCCCCAAACCCGACGCCTCTTAAGCCAATTGGTACCCCCCAAACCCAAAGCATCTTCAGTCAACCACGTCAATTGTTCGGGATTGATACCCCACAAACCCAAAGCATCTTCAGTCAACCACGCCAACCGTTCGGGTTCGATATTCTTTCCCCCAAACGACCCGTCTTCTTCCCCAAAAATAGTCAGTTTGATCGACTTGACCGGCCTATGATCAAACTTGATGTTTCGACGCTTGGGAGGGGTGTATCACCACCAACAGGCCCACCCCCAGGCCCCCAAGCAACAGAAAGTGACATTGGGTCCGGGCAAGAGGAATGGGTTCCGTTGTGAAGGCACCAGGTTCCGCGACATCTGGATGCAGAGGCAGGATTGAATGAGGCCCAAAAAGGAAGGCGTGAGGCGGGACAGAGCACAAGCTGTAGAGGACATACTTGAATGGTGGAGAGAAGTGTGCATACAGAGAAGGAGGGTAAGAGGATGTAGGCGAGATTTAGGTAGACGAAAACTTTTAAGAAAGACCACTTGGAGTTCATGAAAGAAGCCAAACATGATGGTGCCATTGGGCGGCGTGCCTTTCCTCCCGGCTTCCACCCTCCCCCTTCCCCTTCCCTTTTAGCTCTCTCCATTCGCTCCCTCCACTTTCTTCCCCTGCCACCCCCGCCCGGAGGGTCTAAAAAAAGATCGATTACCTTTGGGCTCATTACTTCAGATATGCAGGGTTTGAAAGGAACACGATGACGGTGAATTCTCACTCAAACGTCAGAATGTGGACTCAATGTGACAGGGGGTCTATCCGTCTAAACTTGCAAGAGCGATTGCAACAAGAGTATCGCTGGCAGGTTTTTATGGGTCTTTGCTATGCATCGCGCAGATTTGCGCTCATTGGCAAACTATTCCACTGCGCTGTCCTCTGCAAAGATCGCTCACCATATCTGGATAATCGGACATCCATGCAAATCCCCTCCAACTTATCTCGGAGGAATCAACACGGCGCACGAATCCCCAGTCATTGCAACTTTCTTATCCTCAACCCCTGGTCGCTCCCTATCTCCATCATTTGAACCGCACCAGTTCTGATTCACGATCCTCGAACTTATATCCACACGTTTACCTCTGCAGTCGATATCTCAAACGCCGGATCACGAGCCTTGACCGTGATTCGTCTTTTATGGTATACAAAAGCCCCTCCCCACCTTGCCCTCTCTTTCGGCTAAATCACCCCTTTTCACCCCGACCCGCTCATGATCATGATCATGATCGGAGCATTCGGTCTATATTTATGTCTCCACCAACGGAATATTCCATTCCCTTCTCATCCAGGTCATCGCATCGTAAAAGACAATGGAACAGAACAAAGAAACAGAAATTCGTCAAAGTCAGATGACATTCCCACTTGATACAAATGTAGTCATTCTCTCAAATAAAACTTCAGGAAAGAAGAAGAAGAAGAAGAAAGAACGAAATTGCGTGTTCCAAAGGCCGGGCAAGTGACTTGACGCCATTTACACTACCTAAACTTTTTGCGTGTCTCAAATGTTGACATTTGACGGGTTGAATTTTATGTTGTTTGTGTGGGGCTGTACACGCGTATGCTGCTTATCCTGTTTATATCGTGTTTTATCCCAATCAATTTCCATTGGCTCGATCAACAATCCACGTCATCCCCACAGGTGCTCTGCGTACCAACACTAATACATGCCGGTCTGTTCCGTTCGTTTGTTGTCGTGTCCGTGTCTTTTTGGAGGCGACGATGGGGGATTTGACCAATCGTGGGGTGGCATAATGAGCTTTGGTGAGGAAACCCGTGCCAGCAACAAATAAGAGATCGAGAAAGAGCAAAAAGGAGAAGGGGATGTTTTTTGAGATTGCGGATCCTGGTCTTTCCTCTCATCCCCGGGAAGCGAGGACAAATACAGAAAAGAAAACAGAACGAATTTGAAAGGGTCGAAAAATCGAGTGTCTGGGTGACAAACAGAAACATTTTTAAAGCACGAGAACTGGGTTTAATATTTCAGAAGTCGTTCTTCAAAAAATCGTGTTCAGAAGTCGCTCACGCAAGAGAAAGCCAGTTAGTGAAACGAAAGATCTGCGCGCAAGTGTCTCGAAATGGAGTCAGACGACAAAGACAAGGGAACGCAACTCCGGCAGGGGCCGGTGGAGAAGTTCGCTTTTGATATCTTGCAAAGGTAGTGATGGGGGATGGGAGATATTCTTGTTTAAAGGATCGCACCAAAGGGAGAGAGGGGATTGCGTCCTTTCTTGATGTCGCTTCCGAACGCGATGTTTGACTCTCACGGGAGTGAAAACTGATCATTTTCTGCATGCCTGAATTTCCTCATCTCCTCTCTGTGTAAAATCATTCTCGGTGACGCTTCCAAATATCGCGATCCGCTTCATGCAAACAAAGCATGGTCCAAGGCAGCGAACTCCCCAACACAATCGCGACCGTCCTCCTCACAATCTCCGACTTCCAACTCCTAACCTTCTCCCTTTCCCAGTCCTTTAACGTGGTCGCCTACACTCCCCCCATCATCAGCTACATCGTCAACCCCGCCACCGTCTTCGACAACCTCGACCCCAATCTCTTCTCCATCACCTCCTCCTCCGACTCTCTCCCACCCGTCCAAATCGCGGTCTGGATCATCGTGATGCTGCTGATCTTCGTGACGTTAGCGACGGCGATTTATGTTGGTTTTTCGTTTGGGAGGGGAAATTTCAACAGATTTTCGGTGGGGAGCTTGAAGGTCTTGAGGGTTGTAACGAAATTGATGGGTAGTGTTGGGTTTATTCCAATTGTGGATTTGTTGATGGGGAATCTGGATTGTGATTATGCGTCGGGGAGGATTAATGAAGTGGAGGGGGCTCAGTGTTTGGGCGGAATGAGTAAGTTTGAGTGCGTGAAAGATGCGAAGAAGTTGCGAGAGAGGATGAAGGGAGTTCATTTTTTGACGTTGAGGCACGAAGAGCCCGATATATTCTAACACACCCTTCCTTTCTAATTACACAATATGACCCCCCCTCACAAAAAAAAAACAGACCTTCCCCTATTCATCCTCTCTATCGTCGGCATCGCCACCTTTACTCCCTACATTGTCACCATCTCCATGGTCTACTTCTCCTTCGACCCCGTGTCTAAATCCAACATGGCACGCAACCCCATCGCATTCTACGACGCCATCGACATGGCCACCCGCGTCGCCCTCATCATCCTCTTCAACGTCGTTCACCAGGGTATAGCCCTCTCGGTCTTCCTTCTCGCCCTCCTAGGACATATGCTCCACCTCCACACTGTCAGTCAACCCTTCTACCACCCCACGTACAACCGCATTCGATGCGGTCTCCTCCTCGGCGCCTTCCTGTCATCCATCGTGAGTGTGATTTCATTGATGGTGAATATGAACGCGGAAAGTGGGAAGGGATTCTTTATCGCGTGGATTTTGAGTTACCCAGTGGGAATCGTGGGTGGATTTTTTGCGGCAGAGGAGGTGAAGAAGTGGGTTTGCAGGCGGGTTTATCATCAGATGAAGTTGGTTAAGGAGCAGCAGCATCAGATGAAGGCGACGAGGGTTGCGGCTCGCAGATCTGTTGCAGCCGCGATGGTACAGAAGAAACAAACCGAGGGAGGTGTGAATGTTATCAGGACTGCAACTGAAGGGACGTTGGAACCGAGGCCTAGCTCTCCTATTCTTTCCCACATTGGAGCCGGTGAGCAGGGGACAGAAGCGGAGGCAGGACGATCTGATCAAAACAAGCAAAGCATCGTCGAGATCAACACAGATGCCAACGCAATGGACATATTCCCTATGGAAGAAGATGACGGAATGGATGACAACGAATCCGTTGGCACTCTTGTCGTGAATATGGCTGAATCCGTCGCCGCCACGCGCACAATCTTCGAGCCCATCAGACCTTTCTGCCGTCCCTCTGATGTTGAGCTTTCATGCCGATTCATCAAGGAGAACAGATCCCCCGAGGCACTTCGTTTGGTGCAGGAAATTTTTGAGCAGGGGTTGAGGCAGTTCCCCAAGAGCGCTGTGCTGAGGTTGATTTACTCGAAGTATATTTCGGCGTACTTTGAGCAGGCTGAGTTTGGTGAGGAACATGACGACCATAAAGACCACATCATGTCGACTGAAACTGCAACCGAAGAACATATGCGTCGTGAACGTCACTATGCGCAGCATCGGAACCATGTCAAAGAAGGTCGGTACTCTTTCTCCTTCTCCGTCAATGCCCACCACCAAAGCAAGTACTCGTCGAACTCCATGCATTCACCTTACCTGCTACAACTCCCCTTCTTTCTCTTACCTCACACCAAAGATGACGCAGAACACACAAGCCGCGTCCAAGACTGGGCAATGTTCTACCTCAAACAAGCCAAATCCCTCAGGCCTGGTTTGACAACGAGGTTTTTCATCTCGCTGCAGGATCGGTTCTTTGAGCAACAGAAACGGTCGACTGCGTTGGTCTCGGATGGGTCGCTGAGTTTTGCGGCGTTTTATCAGTACCAGGCGATGTTCAGAAGTGCGCAGGTAAGCGACATTTCCCTTCTTTCCTCATGCGCTCCTCCAACATTGCATCTGACCTCTGCCTCCTTTCTCTCCTCCATAACACAGCGCCGCCACCTCGAAGCCCTCAACGAAATCCGATCCTTCCTAACCCACGTCAAATCCGGCCGCCAAGGCCACGACCCAAAAACGTACCCAGCCTTTTTGCAGCGGATCGCGGAAGCAGATCAGGCGGCTACGAAGTGTTTTGCGGATTTGGTGGATAAGTACCCGAAGTCGTTGGTGAGTACATATGAAAAGGATGTTGTGTGTTGTTGCGATGCTAAACTTGGGTTGAAGGGCGTGTTTTCAATTGGCGGGGGTGTGGGGGTGTGGAAAGGGAATGTGGTCTAACTGCTTTGTTTTCCGTTTGGGTTTGGTGATGTTCCGTAATGAAGCCGGTTGTTGGGTTGTATGCCCGGTTTGTGGTAAGTGGCGAAGATGCGGTTATTTTTTCTGACCACTTACTAAGAAAAATTTGGTAGGATCGTGTTAACTCAGTTTCTTCTTCAATCCTGACATCTGCTACCCGCACCGCAGACAACAGGTAAGAACTCGATTTCCTCCTTATGATCACGTTCCTAGCACACTTGAACGTTCCCTAATCATCCTTTTCCCATTTCAACAGTCAAAAGCGACCCGGAGCTGGCCAAGAAGCTCGCCGCCCTCGCGCGACATCTTTATGGTGACAATCCTATGGGTGATCATGACGTAGACGACCACGAACCCGCCCCAACTTACACCAGGAACTTTGGCAACACCTTCGCAGCAGGAATCACTATCCAGCTCTCACGTCGACCCTCCAGCATAGCAGGTGGCCATGGAAAAGGAGGAAGTCCATGGCATACTCGACAACAAAGTTACTTCAATGAAGGTAACGCTAACCCAACCGACAGGTTCTCTTCCATGGAGAATATGGCTGCGCAGGATTCGTTCGCAACCCCTTCATCGCCACCACCGCCGCCACGAGATATTCAGCTGCAGATCCAAAGCGGTGCAGGAAGAGGTGTTTCTGCAATGAGCGAAGACACCGATCGCGGCATGGCAATGGGTGCACAATTAAGTCCCGGCCCAGGAGGCGTCCGCCGTCAAACTTCTCTCGTTGTTCCCCAAACCCCCAAACCCCCCCCCCCCGCCGCCC
>JADGJF010000975.1:0-12979 GCA_027596845.1 Quaeritorhiza haematococci
GGTAACAGAGTTACCAGAGTCAACCACCACACCCATCACCCCAGGTGTTATCGATCCGTACTATTATCTATACTACTCTGGCTCCAAAATAGGCAAGTATCCATTCAAAATGGAGATGGGATACCCGGAGATCAGTCTGAGGAGAATTCTATTATGAGCGCCGGCTCTAGTGGCTCTGCAGAACATATGCGACTCCGGTCCTTATATAAAGAATGTGTGCGCTTTCTTTGTGGTGGGATTATCCCTGAGAATCTTGCAAGAGGACCACAGTGATGCCCTTCTTTCGGCATCCATGTGCGGTTACGGTTACTGCGGATAGTCTTCTTCATGCCGTCGAAATGTTGGGGGGTGGTATGCTGATTTCAACGGAATATTGATCTTTATATTATTTGTTGAGAACTTTGAGAGGTGGTATAGACCTGTCCTGTTTGGATTGGGGACAGACAGCATCAATCCTTTTGTTTGGATGTGTATCATCACAGTTTTGCATCTGTCAAAATGGGCCTTGACCAGCACACACAGTCCACACCAACAGACCCAGCCGCCACCCACAAACGCCAATGGAGACGATGACGTCGTCGTGCTATCCGATCCCCTTACAGTCTATGGAGCTGCAACATCGATTCAGAACGCCGTGCAGCAACAGCATCAACAAGATGAAGTAGTATGTTTGGGACCGGTTCTTGAGTCAGGGAAAATGCCTCCATATCCAGTTTATGCAACTGGAATCCATCCTTACCCATATTCTTCTGGAAGCCATGCACCACCGAACGTATCATATCCCACAGGAAGTCAACTGCCTCCATACCCGCCGTATCAATATCCAGCGCAACCTGGCGCAAATCCACTCCCTTGGTCATACACACTTCACCCTCCTTACCCCCCCTTCTCCCGTACCCGTACCTCCCGTGCGTCATGATCCCGCCGGGGAACTCCTCCTCAGCCCCTTCAATACCAAGTCAACCCGTTGTCGCTGCTCCAGTTCGCCCGCGTTTCCGATCCCGACGCCAAACCCGAAGACCTGGAACCCCCCACCCGCGAAGTCGAACGCAAACCCGTCACCGACGAGCCCTGCATGATTTGCTTTGATCCGTTGACCGAGGGCGAGACGGTTTGGTACCGAGCTCAATGTGGGAACAATGTGCATCGTGAGTGCTTTGAGAAGTGGGTGCAGAGGAGGAAGCCGGCTGCGGCTGCGTGTTGTTATGATGACGAGGGGGGCAAGAAGAAGGATGAGAAGGGGAAGAAACGGATGGTCAATGAGGAGGGGTATGTGAATCTTCGTTCCCTTCAGAATCTTCCTTCTGAACGAGGTACGTTTGGATGTTCTTTTTCACTTCTTTCATTGCGTGTAGCGAAGCAGGTGTGTTCGAGGTTCTGATGAGTTGCCTGGTTTTCGTTTTCCCAGATACGACCCCTCGTAGGTGCAGGGGGAGGCGATGGTACGATGAAGACGATTACGATGGTGTTCCAATATGAGTGAAACATCGGTTTGCGAAGTTTACCGGTTCAGACTGCTTTCCGGGTATCAGTTCCCACCGCATCATGCGCTTCCATGTTGAGGACAGACTTCCTCTCTTTCCATTCTCGAATTTACCGCGCGAAGAGAAAGCAAGCTCCATTGCGCTTTCTTGCCCTCTTTTGCGCAGTTTAACTTGCAAGTTAGCTTGTATATACATTTTCAACTCCATCTTTTCAGCATATTCTAAACAAATGTTAATATTTTCGCACTATCAAGCATTCCAAAAGCAAAAGCAAACAAATACACTCGCCCAAGCTTTCATTTCGCGGGTAATGGACAAAAACCCAGAGTTTCAAGTGCGCAGTGAGAGGGTGCAGTAACTCACAAACCTTACACCTCCAAAGGAAAGAACCTTACAACATCTATCAAAAATCATGTCATTTCGAAGGTTTGAAGCTGGGTTCGAAATGCCAACCTCTCCACTCCAAACAAGTAAAGTTTGGCATGTTAGAGGTTGTGGCTGAGCGCCAATGGCGTCAAGGCTTAACCCTGAGACAAAAAAGGACACGGTGATCAAGTCCTTTGATTAGTTCCCCTTCCCTTCTGCACCGTTCTGCACACTTCTCCGATTGAGTTCGACAATTCATGCTGATTGCATGTTTTAGAACTAATCATTGCTTCTATGGTTTCTCCGCGGCGCTGCTTGCCACAGAACCTTCCACAAAAACAGGGGCAAGCGTTTCTCTGGCCAACCTTCTTCGCTTGTGTGACCACGTGGACACCCTATCTGTCTTAAATGGAATGTTCCGTCATCTCGCCACCCTCTTCTTTTGAGTTCGTGATCGCAAGTGGTGAGGTGCAAAATTATCACATTCCAGCGTTCGCGCCCAAACGTTGTTGGATTTTGGATAAACAAAAAGGAAAGCAAATCGAAAACTCTTTTTTGTGCGGAGTTTCTTTTTTTGATGATGGAAATCATGGAATGGTGGGTGAGCGGTTTGCCGCCACAATCCATCATCGTGCGACGGTCTCGGTCAACCAAAAAACTTGGTGTGTAGCCCGTGTACAGATCTGTGTGAAGACGGCTGTTTCGATTTCTGATAGTTACTTGGATTCTACTTCAGACACACTCATCTGCAAATCATCTGCAAATAAGACGAAGTTCGAAGTCTGGTTCGAAGTCATGGTCCGGATGCCATACTATAATGTTGAAAGTCTCCATGTCGTAGTAATGATGTCCCTCAAACTGTAGCACTAAATCTCGACAGTCTTTGTTGCAAATACCGAGTGTGGTCTATACAGATTGCACTGATGTTTTCAAAGTGTAATCTCACTTCACTAGTGAAATCTCGTATGCCAAAAAAAGATTACCAAAACTATTGCTTACATCTACGTGTAGTATTGTTCATTAGCAGGCATTTAGTAGTACGCCACCGGTGCTGCAGCTCCAGCTCTCCAGTCCTCACCTGCAGGGCCGGACGAGGGCGGAGGGAGCATAAACCGAGATTGGTTGTTGTTAGCGGTGGCATGGTATCCATGTTCTTGAGGTGCAGATGTTGCCGGAAGAGGCGCCATTGATTGCTGACCGTGATGGATCGATTTTCCCGGAGAACCTTCGGGGTTAGAGGTCATTTCCCCAGTTGTTTCTTCCGGCGGACTTGGGAAAGTCACCACTTGTTGTGGGTTCAGTGGGGATGGAGGCTGGGTGGATGTTACAACCGCGGTATTGTCTACTGTCGACACTATCGTCTGTGGTGCTGGTGATGCAGTCGTCAGTGATGCGATGGTTGTTCTCCGCGATTGTTCGGTCTGAGTAGTAATTGGCGAGGGGATTGGCATGTGCTGCTGCACTGGCGGCAGGTACGGTGCCGATGTTGTGGAAGACGGATACGAAGAAGCCGTCATGGTTGGCCTTGTGGAGGGGGTATTGTAGGGGTGTGGTTGGCCAAATTGTTGTGGCTGCGACTGTGAGAAGTGGTCATATGCCGTTGGTGGTTGCTGATAGTGATGCGGGTATTGTTGCGGTGGCTGGTGATGGGGGTGGTGCTGGGCTGGGAGGTAATCGGTGTGAGAGGTCAAGGGTGTGGGTGTTGGTCGGAGTTGGTGATGTCCGCGAACGCCAGTGCCCCTAACGTTGTCGTTCATGCGGATGAGATCCTCCAAGAGTTTCTGCTGCGTGTCCTGCTGCCGTCTCAACTCCGTAACCTCGTCGACGAACTTCTGCTGCGATTCGTGTCGCCGGCGCAAATCCCGAAGCTCGGTCATCAAATCTTGCACGTTGTTTTGGAGGTGCGTAATCTGCTTCATCATCATGGACTGCACGTCTTGCATCATCTGCATGGAAGGATTGCTGTGGCCCATGATGGAGGCACTAGCAGCAAGTGCGCTTCCTTCCACGATGACTGCATCAGCTTTTAGACCGCCGACGCCAGGGGAAGACATGGCACCGTTGGCAGTAGGAGCCGCTTGAGGGGAACGTGACATCGGGTAGGAGTAAGGAACAGCGGGGCTTTCGGATCGTGGAGAGTCTGACCCATTCGAGGAAGGCGACGAAGATGTCGATCCCGCCTTGCGCAACTTCCGCTTAGGAGCTTTGTTATTCAGGGACGCGTCGTTGTTGTCAATGATGGTGCTATCGATATTGTCGTTAGCGTTAAGGTTATCGCCAACGGAGGGGATGGGATTGGGGGCGTTGGCACTGTTGTTGTTCATAAAGCTGGCGGCGGAGCCCTTGTCATTCGCACTTGGTTTACGACGGATTTCGGTCAACAGATCGGGACGGTAGCGAATAAAACTCGGGTGGAAGAACTCGCGTGGTCCATGGTCGCGCTCAGACTCGTGGGAGTTATGGCGGTGGTATGAACGGTTGACCTTGTGGAAGCCATACCTACATTGGATTAAGGAGATTAGAAAATCTGTCTTTTGGTAGATATTTCGTGGAAAACAACATAGAGAGAAGAGACCGCGGATTTCGAGGCGGACAACTTACAGATTAAGCTGACGAACGAAACTGGTGTAGTTGTTGTGCTTGAAGACCTTTGGCAAGACCTGCTTTGCAAACTCGACAGCATCAAGGACGAGGAAGGAGGTGCCAGTAGCGCTCCAGCAAATGAGGTGACGACAAACGTCATCCTCAAGTATCCTGATTGGAGAAAATGATAGAAAATCAGAGTAAGTTCCAGACTGTTGACGCTATCAGTCAAAAACTAATACTCGACGACGCGGGCGTTCCGCGTGGGGTGGGTGTAATAAAGATGCTCGTTCTCCGACCTCACCCCTCGTCAAAGACTCCTCCGCCGCCAGACTTGGGAATGACTTACTTGTAAAGTTTCTGGATAAATGTAGTCTTTTGCACCATGGCTCGCTCAATGTCCCTTCTCGGGCGGTTGTCGTCGTGGTTGCGGGTTGCGGTCGCGAGTTGTGAATGGCAGAAGTAGAGGACGGGTGTATATCGGAGTTAATGTCCGCGGCGGTCAGGTGTCGAAGTCACGACGTTGTGTATATGTGGTGTGTGTGTGTGTGTGAGTGCAGGCGGGGAGAATGGATTGGTGAATTGTGGAAGGCCGGATTGGAATGTCCCAAAAGAAGGGCAAATGGATTTGTGGCCGTTCTATATAGAGAGCAGATGGCAGTTCTTTTTGAGAGGAGATAAAGTTTTCTGGATTTAAGGTTTTTTGTGGGTAGTCGCAGTTGAGTGGTCGAGGTCAGTCGTGGGTGGAGCCATCGAACAAAACGCAAACGAACAATGGTGAGATCGACTGTGTGACGCGCCTGTCAGCAATAAAAGAAAGTTCATTTCGCCACATGTTCCTCTCCACATCGCGGAAAAAAGCTCGATTCGCGATTCGCCCATGATTCGCCGCCCCTTCTTCTCCTTCCTTTTCCTCTAGGCACAAGGTTTGAGTTGCTTTCCACTTTCTCTGTGGAGAACGTTCCAAACGTGGAACCCAATCGTTCGCAGGGGTGATGGCAGGGGAAAGGCGAACAAAAAGAGTGGTCAACACACCGCGCCCAGGCTTTCACCTCATCTTTCGTCAGTTCCAGTGACTTGGCGTCAGTTTTGCCCACGAAAAACGTCCAGAAAGTCACCTGAATTGACGACATTTGATTGCCCAATCCGATCATCTCGGAAGCCTATCTTTATGCACAACAGAACCTTCTAATTTTCGAGCTTTCCGCGAGGGGGCGGTGGCTACCTATGCCCCTGCATGTGTACAGCGCCTCCAAACTCATTTTCATATATGTATGCGGACTGTGAAGATGGATCGCACTTTATCAACATCTACACATGATCTATACAGAAACTGGCAAGAACCAAGAGCAGGAAGAAATCCAGGATTTCAGTACTGTAATATGTCTGTGTTTTTCGAATGCCTTCGAATGATGTCGGAGTTATGTCGGAGTTGGCAGCAAACAATAACAAGACTTCGCTTCCGCTTTCCCCGCCTTTGGATTTGTTGATGAGATTTTATTCGTATCTTGAAAATCCTGCTTAACCTTTGGTTGGTCAGAAACAACTCTCCCACTTCGCTTTCGCTTTCAAGCTTCCGATTCAATTCTTCAACATCCTGCCGCAAATGTTTTGGTTAGCTGAAAGTCAACCTTCAAATCTATAAATAATGACTCACAGCACTTTGCTTTCGCTTTCGCCCGGCGCCTTTGAATTTCGTGATTAGATTTTATTCCAGTGAATTTCAAAAATCCTGCCTTTAAATCTGCAAACAATGACTCACAGCACTTCGCTGTCGCTTTCGCCCGGCGCCTTTGAATTTCGTGATTAGATTTCAATTCGTACTAGAAATCCTGCCCCACATCTTTCGTCAGCTCTAAGTCAATCTTCAAATCTATAAACAATGACTCACAACACATTTCGCTTTCGCTTTCGCCCGGCGCCTTTGAATTTTGTGATTAGATTTTATTCGAGTTCATAATACTATCAAATATTCTGCCTATCTTTTTTGGTCAACTCAAAACAACTTCAAATCCAAACAATGATTCATGGCTAGATTCTTCGCTTTCGCCCGCATTTGCATTTGTGATTTTAGATTTCAATAAATTGCTCGCTGTAGTTTAGTCCCTTCAGAACGAACAGAAGATCACTATTTTCCACCTGGTTCTTAATCCCACTTTCCTAACATGGCACGATCATATACAAATGATTGGCTAAAACCCTTTTGAACATTCCAAAAACTCCATGAAATAGGGAAGAAATGTACATGCAGATGTCAGACAGTCCAGAGTGAATATACACACAACGCCCGTTCGAAGTCCGCGCGACATGCAAGCAACCACATCAAATCATTCATTAACCGTGGTTGTAAGCAACAACCATCAACCCGATAATGAAGGGAACTGAAATGAGCAGGAAGAGAATGTGGACGGCGGGAGAGACGGTGGCGATGAGGGAGATTTGCCAGACAACGGAAAGGACGAGGAAGATCCTGGATTTTGTAGCGAAGGGAAACAGAAATATCAGATCATGATCAAAGGAATTAAAATAATAAACAGAAGGAGTAATGATATGAATTCACATACCATCCAAGGATCACCATAACGTTTGTTGCTCCGACTGGTAACCAAGGTAGAGGTGAAAGCAGTGTGAGCAGGATGAACTTAGGGATGAGTGTGATAACATTTCAATGACTTCGAAAATCACACCCACCTGCAGTCGCCAAAACAGTTCCCGCAAGCAGCAGCAACACGGAATCCCTCGCGACGTTGGACGCATGAGCCAGCTTCTCGGCCTTCCGGATTTCATGTCAGGAAAAGAGGAAAAGAACAAATCAGAACATCTGCCGTCAATTTGAGGTCCATTTGACAGCCCTTCCCTAAAAATGCGTACGTACCCAAAGCCGATGTTGCTCTCCCTCATCTCGAAGCTCCACCGCGGGCTGTCGGGACCGGATTTTCTCACCGTACAGGGCGACTTGGTAAATCCACCTAGTTCACACGTTTCATCAATTTGAAAATTAACGGCACGGGTTCTAAGCGAGGAGTGTTTACAAACGTCTGCATGGAAAGAACAAAAAACCATTCTCTTTCCCAACATCTTACCACAGCACAAAGAGAACAAACACCGCTACCCATCTGCGAAACCAAAAGAAAAAATAAATCACCATAAGTCAGTCCATCCACCTCAAACTCAAAACTCTGAAACTCGCATGCACAACGATATTCAACAAATCCAAAGTCCCTTACAAGTTCCGTGCCTCCGTATTGAACGCATAATCGCTCGACTTGAGATCCATCACGTTCTCCATTGTGCGCTTCTTCGCTTGCGTTTCTTTCTTACTCAACTCCGGCGCGCGAGTCTCAGTGAAAAATGAACTTGGGTGTTGAAGGACTGTTGTTTGAAGTGCGATATGCCTTCACTTTCGCTCTCTTCCTTTTCTTTTCCCCCTTCACTAGCTCCCTTCTTTGTCTCATGTCCTCATACTTCGCTCATCTCATAGTGATAGACTTTGTGTGTGCATGAGTGGGGAGACATCTTTTTCGGGCTTTTTGGGTGGAGAAGAAAGTTTACCTCAGTTTACCTGGGTCGGGTGACTTCTCTCCCTTCACGTCCAGGTTTCATGTCTACCACTTACTGCTAGTGGGTCAGAGTGCGGAATAGGGAAGTAAATACTTCGAGCACAGATTCCGACATTATTTCATCTCTCTCGCTCCATCGGTAGTAGTTCGGGGGTCAGAGATGCACATTTGCTCTTGTCTGTTGGTGGAGAGCGCCCAGCATCATGATTCCTGTTTAAACCATGTTCACTATTCCGGGAGTCTTGCCCAGGGCCCCCGAGCTGCCTTTAAGAAGCACCTTCCACACCACTCCAATCTCCACAACATGTTCTTCAAAGTCGCCAATACATCCCTCACAATCCCCCAACGTGTCAGATACTTTCATTCCTGATTGGGCCGTTCCATCATCATGCAAAGACCTCCCTTTCCCTTGTAAGTTTCTACCCCAAACTCCGAAAAGAACGCAGCCAAACACTAAACGTGACCCCACCGCCTGCATCCATTGGGTAGGCCAAAAACCGTCCTGTCACACATTTCCCGCTATCTCTTTGACAGCTTCATTTTAGAGTGACTCCAATAAAAACCGCATTGGCGCCCCAACTCTTTTTGGCTCTTATCGTGAGACCCTCCCCAACACCGAATATCGGTCCCTCGCCGGAATAAGGACGAACGCCGTCATGGCTGTCATCGACGTCTCGTTGGACGATCATCCCCATCATGAGGGTGATGTTCAGACTCCTAGGTAATGCACGATACGATTCCGCACACGGAGTTTCTGAGGGTCCTGGACGGGGGGCGGAGGGCGGGGAGAGGTCCCAGTCAATGTGGAAGGCGGGGGATTCGGGAAAAGGTCAGCGGAAGGATATTCCTGAAGTGTCAAGTTGGTTGGAGGCTGGCAAGGACAGGGCGTAGTGCCCGGCGGGGTTTCAGGGGTGGAGGTGTTCGATGAGAGGGGTGCGTTCGAGTCGCGGCAACGAGGCCGGACGGACGGTAACGGACGACACAGTCTGGGACCAAGTGGCGGTAGAAAAGAGAAGCTGGGGGAAGTCCGGTCAAATGTTTCCCCAAGAACATATCTCCCCCCTCTACTCAAACCACTCCTTGCTTGCCCACCCCCATTTATTTACTTCCATGTTCACAAAAGTGTGGTGCCCCGCACCCCGCCAGGACAGGTGCGTTCCCGGACCGGGCGGCAAACACCCACCCCCACGGCCTCTGCGGGACTTCCGGGTACGGCCCTCCCACTGAGGCTGCGCCGCTCCCAGACACCAAGAGTTAGCCCCTCGCCTGCCACTCAACCCACAACCCTCGAATCCCACGTCCACTTTCTCGACGAAAACTTGGACGACTTCCATCACCACCGCTTCCCCATCCAGCGTAACGTGGGTGCTCAACTGGCGAGCGAGCTGGAGATGTCGGAGGCTGCTGCTGCTGCAGAGAAGGAGAAGAAGAGGAAGAAGAAGAAGTGGTGGGGACAGAGGGACTCGCTTGCTCGTCGGATGGGTCTGCAGATCGGACGTGAAGGGACTAAGCGGAGGCAGCGATACAATAATAGTGAGTCTGCCAATTTGAACTCTGACTCACCTCTTTTCGTTCTTCGCTTAGACGAAAGAATAGCATCTTGGAAATGAAACTTACCGTTAAACACCCATTTCCCCCCAAAATAGATCATTTGGTCGAACACATGTTCGCTCCGTCGACCGACCCAGATTTCATCCACCCCTTTGATTACGAGGCTGGTTACGAAATGCCCCGCAAACCCACTGCCTTCTCCTTCGTTAGGGGTGACATTCGCAAGAAAATTGTCAACGTTGCCGACCCGTCTCCGTCTTCGCGCCGGTCAGCGCGGTCGATCTCAAGGAGCCCGTTGTGGTGTTGTAGCCAAATGCGCAAGGGGGCTAGCAGCTGGAATGGGGTCACGAAGACCGGATCAGCTTCTGCCCATATGTCATCGTCGTTCTCTCGTCCGCTGGTGGTGGTTGGGGAGCAGAATCTGACGAAGGCGGATAGATACCTGCGACAGCAGTTGCGACGGACGCAAACCCGGAACATGCAGCAGGCTGTTAAGGATCTTGAGGCGGAGCTTTTACTGTTTGTTTCATCAGGATTGGGTGACAACGTCGAAACGCATAGGACTGGGGAGATGGATCGGTGCTCGTCTCTTGAATCCAGTTTCGTCGGCGGGTTTGCCAAGCTCAACCTCGACAGTGATGGAGACAGCGATGCAGATAACGAGGACGGGCTTGATTTCATGTCGGACGCAGTTCCTACGCGGCTCGCCCTGAAGATTACGGATAAGTTTTTGCGTTTGGTGGTCCATGCCATGTGTCGGTTCTATGGTCTGATCTCTTGGAGTAAGTGTCATCTAAAGAAGGGGAAGTGAAACCAGCGGTATCAGCACTTTGGCCTTTATTATGATGTGTTCTTCCAAAAGATGTATTCAAGCGTATTCTGATCTTTACCGTCCACAACAGGCGAAGGTGAGGAAGAGGGCGAGTCTCGAATCACCTACATCCACAACCCCCTGGCCGTTCTCGCAGCGCTACGAAGGTACCGGGCTGCTGCAGACACAAACAACCGCAACGACGACGATTCCGACGATTCCGATGAAGCCACTCGACAGTTGTGCCAGAAATGCGCGAGCGTTCTTGGGAATGCGACGTTCATCCCTGAAAAGTCTTTCTTTGATTATGTCTTTGCGTGAGGGAAGCTGGGATTTTGTGATTTGATGTGCGGGGAAGCCTTCCCTTTTCCGCAGAAGTGATCCAGGTTTGCTTTTGTTGTGAGAAATGAGAGTTTGGGTGAATCGTAAAGGGTAAGGTGGGGGTAAGCTTGTCAAGTGGCACGGGGTCTCTTAATTCTTTTCCGTCGCTTCCAAGAGGAGCTTTTGTACAGGGTGTTTACTTTTTCTTTTGCTGGACAGTAAACAATAGCATTTTGGGGATAGGGCGACAAGTTAGACTTACCATAGGCTTCAGATTTTGCCGCAAGCGTCGGTTTTCCTTGGGTGTTTTCGTTTTCTCTGCTCGTCGAGTCTGTGGAAAATGCGGGATTCGAAGGAACATGGGAGGAAAGGTCTCTTTTATTGCACGAGTTTGGGTATCTTCCGCTGAAAACTAAAAATACAAATGTTTACAAGTTTTGACTTACAATTTTAAAATCGACTGTCCAGTCAACATGTTTGCCATCTAGATTTGAGAGCCTGGGTATCCGCAGAAAGTTTCGTTGTACTCTTTTCCGTGGGAGAACGGAAAATCAAAGGCATCACCGCCTTTGCGAGTATCTGATCAGAAACCACACAATGAGTCCACCGATAACCATCCCCTGAAGGATTCCGTCTCCGCTCGTTGAAGCAACTGGAGGTGGAGGTGGCGGAGGCGGTTGATACAAAGGCAGCGGTTCGGAATCCTGATAGGGCCCCCATCCCGAGTTGTTCCCTGTTTCTGCGTCCGCGATGGGCTCGTAGCCGTCCCTTCTGCCACAACCACTCCAACACCAGGCTAGCCCTGCACACAGGCACCCGACCATGGCGAGAGTCAGGAATAACCCTGCTGCCATACCCAGTACAGCCAGCAAAGCCCAGACAGGCCACCACTTAGCGATCGCCCCATCTCTTGCTCGTGTCGTATAAGAAACAATAGCAGCAGGTGTATAATCCCCGAAATCCATATCCTCGTCGTCGTCGAACGTTGATTTGCGGGTCTTTTGATCTTCCGGGATGACCAAAAGAACAGAAGCGCTCCGTGCTGAAGCGGGTAGATCCAACGTACATGATGTTGATGTGCCCGAGTTATTCGAAGATACTGAGCATGTGCGCACGGGTGCTGGTCGTGTTAGGGAGTATGTTACTGCAGAAACGTGGTAGTCCACCACACCCCGGGTAGCGATATCACGGTTGGAGGATTGGAAAATGAGGTAGTAGTCGTCTAGCTCGTCGCAGAAAAAAGTGTGGTTGCCATGGCTTGATCTGGGCTCGTAGTGGATCGTCATATCTGTTGGGGAAACACCTGGTCCAAGGAATATCGACGGAGTTAGATTGAGTAGGATGCTTTTCACTCCACACCAAGTCCGCGGCACTGAAGAGTACCATAAAGAGACGGCTATCGTGTGCACACTTACCCCAAGTTTGCCAAACCCGAAACGCATCATCACTTCGAAGCACCAAAAAAGTCGCCCCTGGTCCTTCCGGAAACGACCAAGAGGTGGTGACCATCGAACCAGCATGCAATTCCCAATGTGCATACGTGAATGTCTTTCTGGACGGTGAGAGGTCTGGATGGACTTTGCGGTGAATATTGGCGATAGCTGAAAGCTGAGGCCGGACGTCAATGAAAAGATATACATCCGCCGTCGCCAAAGCACTTGTATTGTTCGTTTTCCCTTCCTCGAGTGGTGTTGGTAATGATGTGTGCGCATAAGGGACCGATGCCTTCCCCACTTCAATTCCTTCATCCTTCCAATCCTCGGGCATGGAACTGAGAAGTTGCACTTGCCTCCCTCTCCCCAAGGTGGGTATCCAGCTCCAAACCGACGATTTTTTCTGCATTCGCGAACCGTGTGGTGCTGACGACAAAGACCCAGGCAAAGACTTTGGCGGCAACTCCACCTCCACCACAACCTGCTTAAACCAATACGGACTAACATCCACCAACCTCCTCTCTCCCCTCTCCAACGCTATCCCCCCATGTGTCCCCGGTCGCGGCAACATCGGCCAAACAGCCGAAAAAGCAAGCATCAACCCAACAAGAATCATCAAACACGGTACGGCCGACCAACACCCCGTTGTAGTTTCATCGTCAGACTCTGAATTGGAGTTCCATGTGTTTGGATTCCAGCTGTTCCAGGTGGAACTTCCTCGTCTTTGGGTGATGGTGTCGGCGGAGGGTGAGTGTGGAGGTGAGGCAGAGGGTGACTGTACGGGACTGGGTTCACGGGTTTGGAGTGTGAAAGAAATGTCGAGTGGTGGGGGTGCGTAGCCGGGTGGGGGTGTGATTTGGTGTGGTGGTG
>JADGJF010000976.1:0-12973 GCA_027596845.1 Quaeritorhiza haematococci
GGTTGGGAGGGTTGTTTGACACTCCCAACCCAACCCCCATCAAGACGAAGCTGCCATCGACGAAACTTAGTTACTTCGAAAGCGATCGTCGCCATGGACAAGTACGCAAAGGACAAGAAAGTCGGCGAGGGAACGTACGCCGTGGTTTATCTAGGTGCGTACTCAATTTTCGCTTCTTCTTTTCAGAGACTCGAGCCTGATCTGACTTCTTTTCTCATTGTTTAAGGTACCCAGCTGGATACTGGCCGCAAAATCGCCATAAAGAAGATCAAAATCGGTCAGTTCAAGGACGGCCTCGATATGTCCGCGATTCGTGAAGTAAAGTTTTTGCAAGAGTTGAAGCACCCCAACATAATTGAGGTAATGACTCCTGCGCGGAAGTTTCCGTAGCCAAAGCTTTTTCCCGCCCCGTGAACGATTTATCCTCTTTCAGGCTCGCTAATGTGTCATCACGAACTGAATAGATTTTTGTTGTCTGCTCTTTGGTGCTCCCAGCTCATCGATGTTTTTGCACACAAAACGAACCTCAACTTGGTGCTCGAATTCTTGGACGCGGACCTGGAAATGATTATCAAGAACAAAAACGTTGTTTTCAGCTCTGCAGACATCAAGTCGTGGATGCTCATGACTTTACGTGGGATTCATCACTGCCATCGTTCCTTCATACTCCACAGGGTAAGATGTTATCTTGATCTTGAACAGTTCTTGCGATCTCTGGTCCTTGGCTTCCCCACCCCTATTCTCCTGTGTTTGTGGGAACGGAGCTCCCTCCCTATGCCTCCTCATGAAGTCGAATTTGCTCAATCCAATACCATATTTTTTGTCCTACGAACAGGATTTGAAGCCAAACAACTTGCTGCTAGCCGCAGACGGACAGCTGAAGATTGCAGATTTTGGTTTGGCCCGCGACTTTGGAGATCCGACGCGACCTTTGACTTCGCAGGTTGTAACTCGGTAGGCTTCAATCAGGCATTTTCTGATGTTTTGACGCATACCGACCAAGTACTGGACTCACAGGAACAATTGTGTTCTGAACGACTTCCGTCAGATGGTATCGTGCTCCTGAACTCCTGTTGGGTGCTCAGATATACGGATACGGAGTCGACATATGGGCCATCGGCTGCATATTCGCTGAACTCATGTTACGGACTCCGTATTTGGCTGGAGACACAGATATCGGACAACTTCAGACCACCTTCAGAGCTTTGGGAACACCCACAGAGGAGGACTGGCCGGTAGGATTGTGTTCGAACCAAGAATACGCTTCATATGAGCTTGGAAAATCCCAGTCACTGATTCCATTCTTCGACTTTTTGCTCAATGACACACAAAGGGATTGAAAAGCCTACCGGACTATCATGAGTTCCAGGTTTTCCCAAAGACCCCCCTCCGCTCTTTGTTTACCGCCGCAGGAAATGATGCCATAGATTTGTTGGAGAAAATGCTCGTTTACGATCCTCTTCGACGCATCACAGCACAAGATGTGAGTTCTTTTTTGCGAGGGTAGATTGCCCGATTTTCGTACTTCTCCAACTCACCATAGCTTTTACCACTCTTCCATCCATTAGGCGTTAATGCATCCATATTTCCGGAATCAGCCGCGGCCCACGCCGCCTGAAAAGCTCCCCCGTGATGTGGGGTCCAAGAAGCAAAAAGATGTAGTCGAACAGGCGACTGGGATGGTTGGCGTCAAACGGAAAGCAGAAAATGTTGGTAAGGAACAACCTATTTGCTGTCGTCACTCTCGATGCACAAGACGTGGGATTCAGTCTGCTCTTTTCCGAGACTTGGGCTAAAAAAGTGCCGTGTTTCTGTCCAAGCAGATGAAGGTTCCCGGAAAGTAGCAAGACGGTTATTCGGTTGAGCGAAAGACGTCGATGATAGGCGGCGCATTAAGTGTGAGAAGGATCGGGAAAACGACGCACTCACAATCCAACACGACATAGGCATTCCCGAGATACCCAAGAAGCCATCGCCACGACGGGAACGCTCGTATAGATTTAGAACTGGAACATTCGCAACCTTCCTCCATGTCAGCCGCCGCAACAAACAGGGGTTTTGATCATATCGGTCCGAAGTACGCACTTGCAACCGACTTGCAACATGATCTTCCAAGCGTCGGCTTGGGCACTCAGGTGGTTTTTGATTGGGCTGTAGATTATTTGTTCGTCTGAATCGAGCTGAGGCGCTTGGGAATGTTGAAAACATCTGGGAGATGTACCAGGACAGAACCGATGTACCTATTATATTAAACATGTGAAGACGGCGAGACCTGGGTTAGGTGGATGGGTATTCAACATCTCCCTGACCCCTGACAGCGGGTTCTCTATCATAGGCATGCATTCCGTGGACATAATTCCTCATGCTTTTGTTTTGTTTTCCGAGGGTAGCCCTCCTTTCGGGAGGTCAAATGAAGTTGACCAAAATAAACTACCCCTTCCATTTGCAGTTCGAGATGGACCCTTGTCGGACCCTGCCTCTCCCTGGACGGGATTGCAGGGACCCACACCCCGTGTTTGTACCCGGGAACGTGCATCATGCTGCATGCATGTGCGCAAGTGCCCACCCAACAGATTCCAGCTCTTTGTAACACATGTACCACTAAAACACACCCATCACACTCACAGCTTCGGAGACCTGGCTTCCGACAAGCTTTCCTCGACCAGCTTCCGACGTCTCTCCAGCTCTGAAAACCATATTACAGTAAACCAACGATCTCACCAAGGCGATTACGAGCATGAAATAATGCCCGTCCATCCGCCATCCTCCACATGTACGTCGTGCTTTCCCTCGCCCCACACCTCCGCTTTGGTTCTCATTTCTTGTACACCGGCCTAATCTCCATTCCCCTTTTTGACCTCTGACCATCCACAGTGAACGTCCCCTGCAAGGTAACACTCTGCTCTGTCCGCCTTGTTGATTTCGATTCTATCGTCTGGGCTGCATCCCCATCTCATCTTTCTTTTCTCTTTTCTTAAGTTCTGGAATTTAGGAACTTGCAAGGCCGGCGACCAATGCAAGTTTGCCCACACCCGCACCAGCGAGAACCTGGTGTGCATGTGTAAGTTCTGTTGCAACTCTTACGTCTTTTTTCGTGCTCCTACTATGATTTATCTGTATCAAGAGACGTTTGGTCGGAACTCCCCTTCGGATATATTTAAACTCGTCCTCCTTACCTGTCATTTTGACACAAGACTATGTCAGGGGAAACTGTCGGTATGGCGACCGTTGCAGCTTGCCCCACGTTCTTGCCGTCCGAAGCTCAAAAGGCAAAGGGCAGCAGAAGCAAGCGACTGCCCAGCCACCTCCCCCTGGTCCGTCCTCCGATCCTGGGGTTGAAGCGTCCGAGTTGTCTAGTCCCACTATTACTGTCGAAACCGAACCCGACATGAACGGCAATGGTTCTGCTTCCAAGTCCTCGCTCGGTCCAGTGCTCACCGCCCCTATTCCCTCCTCCGTCGCGCAAATCACACCTCCTGCTTCCCAAACGCCGGCTGCAACGCCGACACCGGTCCCGGCTTCAGCTTACTACCCTTCGCCTCCCGCGCCGTCCACCAGCATCCGTTCCCAGCCCTTCTATGATCAACCATTCTTTACCCCGGATGACATTCTCGGCGTGGATGACGATGACGAAGGGTCCGACCTGGACCAGGCGTTCCTTCCTTCTTCCCTGAACGATCTCCTCACCCCACTGGAACAAATCAAGTTGTCGTCGTCGGGGGGAAGAAGTGGCTATCTCTCTACGTCAGGGCCGCAGTGGATGCCACCGCACTCGTTCACGAACTCATCCATAGCGTCATCGTTCTCGTCGTCTCTTTCGGCGGCAGGGGGTTTCCTTTCCGGTAACAGTGCGATGTATCGCGATGGGGTGGATGGTCTGGACGGGGCTTTGGATGAGAAGGAGGATGACGAGGATTCGGCGGTGCAAATGAACTTCCAACCTTTGGATACATGGTCGGATCTATTTGGTGATGGTGACTTTCTCCAGTTCCCGATGGACGGCGCTGGTCTGTCGCCCTCATTGACTTCGCCCCCTCCCGGACCGTTGTCTTCATCAGCGTCCTCCTCCGGAGCGGCGGCAAGTCAAAAACCTTCATACTCATCCATCGCAAAGATCGGCGTGAAACCAACGGATCAAGATCATCGGTCTATGGACACGAAGTCTGATGGAATGGCCATGCATGAACACCACTATCAGCAACAACTACTACGTCGACCTGATAGACGGTACCTGGAGGAACCCCTTTGCCCATTTGCACTGCAAGGCAATTGTCGATATGGAGACAAATGCAGGCAGTAAGTCTCCGAACAGATTGACCGATATGCATCTGAACATTATAGGGAAGGGTGGAATTAATCTGAGAGAGGCATTTTACTAATATGCACATTTCGATCCTTCATTCGGTACCTTTTGCCTTTTCACTAAGTTTGCACGGACTCCAATGTTCCATATGTCTCAAGTTCTGCCTGCACCCATATGCACCCCGAGAGGTACATCAAGGTGAGAAAACGTCTTGACATTTCACACCGACATTTGTGCCAAATTCCTCATACTTCTTTTTTTTTTTTGTGCGGACAACACTAGCTCATTACAAGGAATGCCGCGAAAAACGGATTCTGGTGGACAAGCAGAACGCACAACTCCAGAAGAGTGAGGACTTGGAATGCGTCATTTGCATGGAACGGGTTTCGTCGAAAAAGGATCCTCGGTTTGGACTGTTGAGTAGGTTTTGTTGAATATCATTTTGAGCCGGTCGACGAATTTCTGTGATCGCTGGATTCCTTCATATGTTAACGCTCATGTTTCGTAAGATTGCGAACATTGTGTCTGTTTAACATGCATTCGCGCATGGAGGCAGAATGATCGCATGGATACTGCCAAGGTAGATAAGCGGCAAGATTTATGATGCATTAGTGTTGATATGGTAAAACCTTCCACAACCTCATCTCTTCTAACTCCTCGCCTTTCATTCAACTATCCTCAGTCATGCCCGATTTGCCGAACCTTGACGCATTTCGTCGTTCCTTCGGTGGTCTGGATATCGGATCGGGAAGAAAAGATGAAGGTCGTTGAGGAGTATAAGCAAAAGCTTGGGTATGTGACGTTGACCTCCGGCTTTCGAAGGAAATTATTTTCGAATGCTTCTTCCATACTGAGCGGATTTTCTTTTCTTTCGCTTTTCGATTTGCGTACACGGCGGTTCCAGCTCGATCGACTGTAAATGGTTTAACTTTGGTCGAGCCACATGTCCTTTTGGGACATCGTGCTTTTACAGGCATGTTAAGCAGGATGGTACGCGGGAGAATACCCGATTGCGGGTGGTCAAAAATGCAGATGATCAGGTGTGAACTCTCGCCGTGGAAAAAGTTTAAGGAAGTGGTCTATTTTGCTTTATGGTATGTACATGCTGACTTCTTGTTCTCCACCCCTAAAGGTGCAAATTGTATCTCAAGTGAAATTGGCGGACTATCTAGAGGTTTACGACAACAGAAATCGGTGAACAAGATTGACGCCCCGTCTGGAGGGGAAAAAAACAAAAGAAGAGACGAAGACAAGGAAGCGGCCTCCGAAATGTTTAATAATCAATGAAATTAGCCTGCAAAGGTCCCGAAAACAAATAATACACTTCAATCCATAAATTAAACGATTTTGGCCTTTCTCTTGGATGCCGCAAGATTATAGGTCCTTTTTCTTCTTGAACGTTTGGAGAGCCGTCCATTGTTCTTCCGTTTCTTCACCCCGTGCCCGTTTCCGCTTTTCGGCAATCATTTTCTGTTTCATTTCCAATTTCTTGCGGAGCATTTCCTATTGTGAAATGCGAATGTAAAAATGTCAGACACCGAGTTTCAGCGAAGTGTTGAATGTGTGGATGATTGACTCATATTGGAAATGTGGGGTGGGGAGAATGATCCGAGTGTTTGTTTATTGATTACCTTCTTGGGGTCGATTACGTTCGATTGTTTCCGAAGGTACCGTCTCAAAGCTGAAGACTTGCCTCTTGCTTTGTGGCGAGGTTGCCACTTTTCGGACGGATTGTTTGCCTGCAAAGGAATAGATAAGAATCGATGAGTTGCGTGAAGGAAAGAAATCTTTGGCATAATGCAGCCGATGTGTGAAAGGGGCACAGTGGATATCACGGTCCTCGAACCAACGCTCACCTCGAACGCCAGCGCTCGTTCCTCGTTAATTACGTCCTTCAGATCGCGGTCGACGCTCCCGATGACGTTGGGGTCAAGAGTGATCATCTCAGGTTGTAGCTGTAATCAAATTGAACGATCGACATTACTAAGGGTTGTCCAAAACCAAGACGCAAGAAACTGCGTGATCATAGTGTGTTTTTGTTTTCATCATACACAACCGCCGATGCCACCAATGTCCCACAATATCCGACCTCCAGATGAAGGAACACCTTACCTTGTCCAACAGACTGTGCACCTCAGTCTCCCTCCTCTGTTTCTTAGTCTGGTATGGGTTGACCTCCAAACTGTCAAAGTTAGGTTCACCAGATCCTGGTACGATCATCGTCGCCACCCCTGCGTCGTGACCATATGCGAGAACATCTTCGAAGGGGCAGAAGGCGAGGTCGGTTATTGTGGATGATGGAACGAGGTGGGTAAGGTAAGGGGATTTGGCTTTGATTTTCAGAGCGTCTTTCCAGATCTGATGTGTGTGGGTGGGATTATGTGTTTGTCGTTTAAGTGCAGAAGGGTAGGGTATGAGCAAATAAACCAAGCGATTTACCGAAACCCTAGTGCCTGCCGCCATCTCAGCCTCCTGAACCCATCCTCGAAAAAAAACACTTCTGCCCCTGTCCCACATCCGTTCGTTTATCCGTTTTCCTAAAAAAAATTTCTCTTGACAACTAATACTCACGTTGACATGGCCACCGTAGCCGACGGCCAAGAGACCCATTTGACTGATATCGAGCGATCCGGCTGGGGTATGAGTGAAGTATTCGTGCACAGGTTTGAATTTCCTGATGTCCCAGATTTTGAGCTGGCTGTCAAGGCCTGCAGTGGCCATGTAGCTGTGAAAAGTGGAATGATATCGATGAAGTTAAAGCCTCGAGTCTCCGAGGCACAAAACCAAAAATGGGGTTGTGACCGAAGATCGGCCTGAAAGAAACATAAACAACTTACTATCCCTCCCGATCCATAGCAAGCGCTTGCACAGGTCCCTTGTGGCACAGCATCTTTACAAGAGGCGTCGTCATGTTCGGACTCCACAATGTGACGGTACCTGTCCAATGTGCATTCATGGAAAGCAAGCCATCAGATCATTGCCTCCCGCATAAAAATGGCCCTTTCCGATGCTCAACGTCAGCAGCCCGTTTGTTTCCTCCCTCTCCTTATGGATAATTACCGTTAGCATGTCCCAAGTGCATGATGGCATTGTGAGGATTCTGGCTCATTGTGCTGCATGGGCCAAGCTTTGTCCTCAGTTCAGCGACAAGTTTGCCCGTCGAAACGTCCTGATACCGAAGGTAGCCCGGGTTTCCCTTGATAATCAATTGTACTTGTGCGTCAGAACAACTCCAAACACAAAAACACCCAAGAGATAATCCGTTCGCTCTCTCAGTGCAACGGTTGGCGTAGGATGTAGACCGGCTGGACTGACACTTACCACCGATACAAGCAGGAAGTGGTACGGCAAGAAGTCTAGCCGGTTGACTTCCACATGGTTCCGCAATGAGTGGATTTCAAGACCGGTATTGTCGTAAATGTATGTATACTTCTTCTGGGCCACTGCAAACATGGTTTCGTTGTGCAGCCATCTAATGAGGATAACATACATAAGTCGATCTCATTTGCCCTTCGAAAAATTATCTGGTGAGCAGAAGAAGAAAAGACTCACTTCACATCCCGAACAGTTTCCTTAACGTGTATCTCGCACCCAAGCTTGCCCGATTTCCAATCGAAGGTCGCAATATGTCCCTTCTTCCCACCGATGAGGAGATGCCTTATGATCGAACAACCAAACCGAAGGTGCAAGAATTAGAAGAAAATACGTATGGCGGACTGTTGTGGCGCTTGCTGGCCGAACGATCCATACCGTCCATTCCTCGTGAAGTCTATCCGGTATGGACCGAATTCATCCAGTTTCAGATCGATAAGCTGCCGTTAATATCGAGTACATTCATAAGTGATTAATAATCGAATTCACTTGTCCACAAATCTGGTCGTATGCCGTCAACTAAATACCTTCTGACTCGTATTCAAATCGACATTCTCCCCGATCTCCTTCTGCGTGAATTTATACGTTCTCTCCATTCCTTCGGCCACAAGGTAACTATGGAAACGAGGATTGTTCGAACACCACAACACTCGCCCTGTTAGCTTCGTTCAAAATATGTAGGCACGAAACAGCACCAAAGAAACCCACCCCGCTTCCTCCGGCAGAAGCAGCTCTGCCTGTTCTGCTTTTGCCGCGCCATCTCTGAACTTTTTTTCTGTTTTTCGAAGGACGCCCTTGAGTTTCTTGTCTGGGATGGACTGTAAGGATTGAAGGCCGCAACACATTAATTCGTTCGTTCTTCAGAGATAGCTCAGCATGAATTACAGCGAAGCACACATACTTTTATGGGAATGTTGGCCTCGCCACGAAGGTAATTCACGTTGGAGGCCATTCTATGTTTGTTTCTCGCGGGTGGTGAATTGAGAGTTGAACGTGACGGACGCGGCGCTTACAGTGTTTGGGCAAAAAAAATTCAGGATACAAATGCCCAATTTGTCGTACAAAGTTCCGCACTCACTGCGCATATAGCTGAGTTTTAGCGGTCTTGGGTAGGTCTGTCAGGTGGTCCCCATGTCCAAGAAATCCAATTACCAGTTCCGGTATGTAAACTCGAGCGGTCATCCTCACGACGGTCCTCGACCCATCACCAGTTGACTCGAAAACGCAATTCCATCTGGTACACACTGTAATTTTGCTAATGGTTGCTATTGGACCACCAACTTTTCTCACACCAGGCAAAATCTAGTCTTCCACGCCGAAACACCCAACTTTCTAAAGGTCCTGCAACAACACAGCCAGCAGTCGAATGATTCCCGACGACGGGGTGATCACGGTGACGACAGCGACGATGACAGACCAAACTTTGATGATGAACGCCCATCTGTCGTGCTGACTGACGGAGTTACTGAGCTGGAGGCTAAACAATTTTTGGCATCAGAACAGAAAGATGAGGCTGAAGAAGAAGAAACGAAGAAAAACGGTTGGTCCAAACTATCTGGTGCTGTTTGGAGCGAGGTTGCTCATTACACATCTGTATATTCTAACTTAGGATCTGTCGTAATCTACTTCATGTTGTCGGAATCCATTCTTAGATACTTTGAGCTCGAAGTTGTCGGAGCAAAAAGCCAGAAAAAGACCCCCACAGTCCGACAACGAACAAGAACCAACAGAGGACAATGGTGACAAACAGAAAAAGCCCATGTTCAAGAAACCGTCGCAAAAAAAGTCAAAATCGAAAGACAAACAGCAACATAAAGCGAAATTTTCCGGCTCGTCGAAAAGCAAAGCAGTGAAGAACAAGAATCTGCTTTCTTTCGACGACGAAGGGGAATCGTGAGATATACAGAAACGCGTTATCGATGAGTTATGCCGTCTTTCGAGTGCCTCCTATTCACGACCGCCTCGCCAACCATCTTGGACGGACCATTGAAGACGGACACCGATCCCTAAGCTGTGCACAGGGAGGAGGGGATGCCAGATATTACCCTACATTAGCCCCACATTCGTACGTCATTCGTACAGTCCATGCCGAGGGGGCCAGGGGGTGACTGTGGACGATGGTCGGGGTAAATGTTTCCACGGGTATGCACGGTGAAGGAGTGCTCTACAAGGAGATAACCATAGGATTGCTGACAGAAGTTATTGTAGATAAAGTTTCTGTTAGAGTCAGCTTTGGTGACAATGTAGACCGGGGTCGGAATATGGTTGTGGATATAGCAGAGCACCACGTTCAAAACGAGCATTCCGTGGTGTTCTTGGACGGAGAAGGGTGTCAAGTGGTCCAAATACTATTCCAATCAGCAAACAACAAATCCCATGGACACTGGCGATTGGTCAACACATCCTTGTCCCTCTCTCCTCACATCTATCATGAAAGCATATTCAAGGAGGATGCGCGTACACATCATCTATCTACCATCATGCCCAACACAGACTGGGTCGACACGAACAAGTACCACGCGGGTACATCACCGCTGGTGAGATACTTCGGCGTCCTGTTCACATCTGCACTTTTCCACCTTGGAACTCCGATTGTGAAACATTCCATTGGCCGGTGTTGACCAAAACTCGTGCACCCCTGTTTTTTCACCAACTCAAATGACAACAACGCGCACTGTATTTGACAATCTTACAGGGAGCCGAAAAGATATGGCATGATCATCGGCTGGAACGGCTTTTCACTGCCGCAAACCCGGAGAAAACGAAACTGCGAAAGTTGTCGCGGAATGGCATACCGGACAGCTTGAGAGGTGAGCAATCAGAGAAGGGGACTTCCTCGAATAAACTTCGCAACCACTTTATTCTTTCTTAAACATCCACTAACCATGCCATATACACTCGAAAAACTCGTATGCACGGCACTCGCTTTCCCTCGGCCACTTTCCGTCAACCTTAGGACACATATATACCCAGGTCCTGCAAGTGGAAAAACTCGACAGTACGTATACCTTTATCAAAGGAGTCTCATGGTGGACCATATTCACTATCATTCGGTCGCTAGGTCCATGCAACACATTACTTTGTCCAGATCCATTTTTCAGAATCCGAACTTAACCTTCTACCTACTTGCAAATCAGGTCATGAAAAGAGTTTCCAGGAAGCCCTTCGCCGGACATATGGCGACCACGTCCCTGAAGAACCTTTGCCCCCGACTTTTGGCGGCCGGTTACGCCGGCAGTACACGGCCCTAAACGTGGGTGGCGTTTTCGTGGTGGAACATGTGCTGTGTATATTATCCAACGACTTCCCCCAGCTGGAGTATTGTCCGTTCGTTCCTCCACTTGCGGTCTTGCTAGCGCATCACCTGCGGTCGCCTGATGAGCTTCTGGGAGCCATGGTACAAATCGTAAGAAAGTCATTGATAAAACACGGCGGTTCTTCGGGCGGGGCGGGAGGGCACGGAGGGGCCAGTGCGAATGGTGGTGATACGTGGACCTACTTTCCGACGTTTAAGAAGGATGTGAAACACCTTGGAATCGCGTTTGGTGCCGTCCTCAACAAGCACAACCAGAAGCTCTACCGGCATCTGGAGAAGCTGTACCAGGAGTCATCGGACAAAGAACCTTTCTGGCTTCGTTGGATGACGGACTTCTTTGTCAGCGAGATTCCCCAGGAGGCATTATGGCGGATGTTGGATAATTTCCTCATCGAGGGTTACAAAACGCTGATTCGGTTTGGGGTTGCACTACTTCAGTTGCGGAGGGACGCTTTGATGCAGTGCTCGTCGGTGGAGGAGGTGTTGCGACATTTCGATGCATCACAGCCATTTTACACAACAGACCAGCTCTACCGCGCTGCGTGGAATATCAGTGTCTCACGATCCGATGTGTTGCCGTCCAAACAACAAAAACTCAATGCGGTCTCACAGGATGAAGTCCATGATATGCAGTATAAGTACCAACGGGGATTGCCTAAAATGCGTCACCGGAGTCGCATTATCAAAGAAGACCATTGGATTGCACTATGGTCATGGATTCCGCCACAGCTGCGATTGTCTGAAATCAACTTGATTTTCACAACCAGCGAGCATGGGTACAATATTGCGACATTATACCAGATGACACACGGCAAGGCTCCATTGCTGATGTTTGTGCAGACCTTGGAGGGGTCCGTGTTTGGCGCATTTGTGTCTACCTCCTGGCCCGAGAATTACGAGGAGCGCGGACGGTTTGGCGGCAATGGTATGTTTTTCTCTTTCTATTGCCTACTTGCTGATATTCTTCAAAATGGCTGATGACGATTCATCTGCCGCCTCCTTCCCGTTTCCCCTCTCCCTATATCCATCTTGATGCTCGACTCCTACCTTTCCGCTCCCAAGGCGAAACATTTCTGTTCACTCTCGAACCCTACGCACGAATGTATGACTGGGTCGCAAGGGCGGATCTGTCCACTGCCGACAACAACAATTCCATGTTTGTTATGGTGACAAGGAAGGACCTCACCATTGGAGGAGGGTAAGTTTTGCAGACGATATCATCATTCCCTATACGACTCTGTGTGACTTTTTCATCACATTCCTGGATAAAACGATATATTACCATTTGTGGATACATATTGATGTTTGCTTTCCATGCTTGTTTTCAACGTCAAATGACGATAATGCATCCAACCAACCAAACAGGGGTGACTTTGGGTTGTGGCTCAATGAATCCTTGACCACTGGGACCACGAACACATGCTCCACCTTCAGAAACGAGCCGCTGACCGGGAACAAAAAGACCACTTTCGAATGTGCCACAGTTGAGGTCTTCGCGTTTGAGTGAACAAAAACACACCGTTCTCAAGATTTACGATGTTGCCAAATAGAGTGAAAATAGAGCGTAAAGACTGGGATACCACATCCGTGCTAACAATTGGAGCTGCCAGGCAATGATCGTTTCAGGTCCGAATCTGGGTATAAATGCCCTTGGAGGCAAAGCCTGCGTCCTTTCAGAACTTTGGTCTCCATTGATGTCCCTTGTCCAAAAACTTTGGATTTTCAAACTTTAGGCGATGTGTGAAAAGCCTTTTTTTCTCGTTTTTGATGCATGCATGTTGTGTGTTCTATCCTTTTCAAGCCCGCGTCTTCTTTGGTATGTGTTGATCGTCTCCATCTGCCAATCCAGCAGAAGTCCTACTAATACTACTCCCAGCAACATCAGCCATCATCGCCGAAACTACTTCTTGTTGCTGCCGTTTCACTGCTGTTGACTCTGATGGCGCCTCGTCCATGTCCCCGCCTCCGCCTCCGCCCCCATC
>JADGJF010000977.1:0-12952 GCA_027596845.1 Quaeritorhiza haematococci
GGATATGATGAGGGGCGGCGGGGGAAGGGGACGGCGCCAACGTGGTCAGGGAGGCAGAAGAAAGAAGAGTGAAAACAAGGTGAGTACAAAAAGGTGTAAAACCGCAATATGCAATCTGAGGTGTCATCTAAAGCAAAAAAAAATTGCCCCACTGTCGGGTTGTGTTGCGGACATGGAGTGCAAAAAGGGTCAGGGTCAGGAAAGGAGAAAGGAAAAGGGTCTGTGGTTCGTAGTATCACGATCCATCTGTGTGTGAAGGGCGAGAAGCACCAGCGTTCCCGGCTCTTTCGGTCCACGCGATGAATATCACATTTGAGCACGCAGACCATAAGCAGGTCTGGCGAAAGAAAACGGGGGCGCGGAGAGGGGAAATATGTGGAAGGGCGCTGGAGAGGTCATGGGAAGGCAGAGGGGAGAGCAGAGGGGAGAGCAGAGGGGAGGGGCCTGGCAACGCAGACGAAAAGCGGGTGGTAATGGGGTTCTAGAATGGATTCTTGAGAGGCTTCATTGAAATCCAACATACCTGATTCAGATATCGGAGCAACGAGGTTTGGTTTGTCGGGAGGGCCAGATTAAGAAACGAGTAGGCGAGCATGATGGCGCAACAAACGTCCCAGTGGTGTGTTTCCGTCGGCGAGTGTGTCGAGGTGGTGATGAAAGACAGGAAAGACGGGAGCGGAAAGGAAAGCTTTCGAATCAGCGACGTCGGATCATCTATGTATTTCCAGCAACGTTTAGAGTACGGGAGACGCTCCTCTGGTCTTTTCGGTTTTTTTTCAACTTCAACCTCCACACAGAGAACTGGAAATACAATGCAACTCGACAATCAGTCAGCTTGCTCATGAAGAGATCGCCACACAACACCTATCATCAACCATGGAAAGTAGGCAGGCAAGCACTGGGGTCCCGATTCTGAAACACGGGGACGAAGCCACTCCTGCCCTCACCCGTGCTCCAATCTGTATCTTGCTGCACCAACCATCTTTTCTTGTACGATGCATATGCTCCAAGTTCAAAAAAAATATCAAGAGTGACCAATGCGCTCACTGCTGATTCATATTTTTTCCTTTTTGGGTGCTTTTGTGCGCACAAGACTGAACCCGAGGCCCCGCAAAAAAAGAACAAACAAAAGGAATCTGGAAGGGAAGCACACTCACCCAAGCCCTCGTAGCGAAATCCCACGGAATACTTTCAGTCTGGCCGGAACCGCCATCACCAACTGTTGTTGAACCGGTTCCAGACCCCAGGACGGTGCCATCATCTTTGTCACCCGCAGTCATGAGCATTTGAATGAGTATCTCATCTTCTTTTGTGAGAAAGTCCCTCCCTTCAGCATCATTCATATCATCATCATCATCGCCCATCAACATCCTTTCGAGGTCCTCCAACGAGTTGGTGGTCTTTGTTTGGTGCTGTACCACGGTTTTGGTGGTGTTGGTGTTGGCGTTGGCATGCTCTCGCTGGCGAATGATATGAGACCGTACTTGTTGGGTCGTTTTCTCTCCCTTTTCGAGGCCTTCAGAAAGAGGGTGTGCATGGACGTCCACGGCCAGAGCGCCCGCTGCGAGCACACCATCTAACCATTTGTCAATAGTGGAGCTGAGCTGCGACATTTCCTTTTCTGGATAGAACGCGGATGAGCTTGTTTGCGAGTCATTAATCGACCAAATCGGTGCACGTTTTAAGGGCAATTTGGTTCCAGCCAGTACATTGCAGAGCTGCTGGCTGTGGTGGTGGACGTCATCAGCGTTGCGTGAGAGTAGGTGATGCAAAAAGAAGTTTCCCAACATGGGGAATGAAGATTCTTCGTGTCTGATTCTGTCGCGGTTCTCCATTGTCCGCACTAGTGTCTTCATGGGTTGAGGTCCACCGATTTCGATTAGAAAAGAATCGACTGGTGTCAAGTCAAAAAAAGTCAAGATTAGGGATTCATTTGGTCGAAGCTGAAGTAAGCAGAGCTGAAGGAAAGGAGACGAGACAATGTGGTCAATTGGCCTGTGCCGATTATCATCATACCTCTGCACAGACGATTCCTGCACCAAAACTCAAAAACGCTTGCAAATGTCAGCTCTCACGGCAAACGCGTTTCCCCAGTCAGATGCGAATCCTGCCAAACTTGAAAATGATTTATTATTCTCGTATTGTTGCCATTACGGGCCCTTAGCCCTTTGACGAACTCTCTGATAATGTTCGCTTGAGATTTCGTGAACAATGAGAAACCGTTTCATTTCTTGGTCGTTCTCATTGTCCATGAAAAATCAAGCAAACAATCCCAAGTACAACAGCACTCGAAAGAACAATGTTTTCGGATTTGGTTCGCCAGAAACAACAATATGCGTGGCGCAGCGACGCGACTTGTTGAGATTGTACCACCCTCACAGAGCGCCCACGTTCGCAATCCTGCAAAATTCCGACCTCCACACCACTTTCCAGACTCTCCCCCCATACCATAGCGCCGGATATGTGTAAGGCTTGAGACCTCACACACATACCTAATGTATGCTTGCCCCCAGGCCTGCCCCGGACCTGAATGTTCATGCGAGTAGGTTGTGTCCGCACCATCAGAAGTGCGAAGTCGCGGTCCCTGCTGAGGCCTAAACGTATACGTCCGTCCAAAACCACGGAGGTAGGTGATTTTTGAAAGAGACGCACACAAAGTAGTATTGGGCGGAAATCCGATTCCCTTAATTCATTCATAAGCAAGAAAAAGAGCATCGGAGGCAGGACAAGTTACCATTCTTGGTTTCAGTCTCACGCACTGCTCCCCCATCTAAAAACTTAATTTTCTGGCTGGAAATGGGATGAATTTCACTATTTTACAAGACGGAACCTTGCAGCACTGTGCTTGCTGGCTGGCTAACGTCCAAGTCACTGGTTATGGGGAAATCTTGACCTGCAATTGCTTCACGCTTTCCTGAAACGAGTGCAACTTAGACAGGTTCGGTTTCATATGTTGAGTTGCGAAGAATTCCCAATGGCGAAGAAAGATACGCATGTGTGAAAACGGCCAGGTGGATGCCCGATGAATCCAGGAAGATACCAGTGGCAGCGAAAGCGCGCAAACAGGATTTGTGAGAGGGAAGGTGTAACATGAACACAAAGGTTGTTCAGTTCTAATCTCACCAGTACACACTGCAGCTTGATATTGCTGAGGGTTTCGGTGTATTTCTTGCGCCAAGGGTTTCGGTCACATTTCCAAATCTTTCATTTTTCAGTTATTCTGTTGAAAAAACACACGCATTTTCCAGTCGGAAAACGCGAACGTCACGTCTGGAAAGTCAGCCAAGAATTCGGCGGGATAAATAATGTCCCAGCCCATACCATACGCGACTCCGTACTCCAGGCGAGGATCCGGACCGACGTCGATAGGCAGCACTGTTCAGGGTGATGTTCCAGTGGCACCGCCGGGGTACTATTATCACGATGGGACAAAGAACGGCGGATCGGTGTCAGCACTTGCGGACAACTTGGTCTACTTACGAAATGATGTCACATCTGGTATGAAGCACTTGCAAACTTTTGAAAAGTGTAACGAGAAAATCGGAGAATATTCATGCTCTTTACAAACAGCAAGCTCTACATTCTCGGGGCCAAGGACGACGAGCTCTCTCTCACAGCCTGCACAGTACTCTAACGTCACTAGCAAACCGGCCACGACGAACCATTTCACATTTGACACACATGTGGAGTCCCACGGTGCTGCAGGATCCCATATACTCCCACCATTGTATCCGCAAAGCTCTCAACCCACAAATTCCAACTACACTTTCAATAATACGGACCAAGGCATCAACAACATCATCAGTAACAATGGTTTACCCGGTGCTCCCTTTTCATTGCGGCGGACCTCCTCCGGAGGCGTCGGACCCACCAACTTCAATGGTGTCAATGTTTCATCTAAAACATTGGCTTCGAAGAATTTCACGCCCTCCCCGTTGACAATCATCAAGTCATCGCAACTAACATACGCAGACGGAGAGCATTCGGGATTGTTACCGCTCCCGGTTGGATTCACACACCCCAACACACGGTCATACCGTCGGCGGTTCTACGAAACGTTAGACAGCCCAGCGTTTTGGCTAATCGCATATTTTATGCTGAATCTTTCGATTACAATATGTACGCACAGTCACCGCATTTCTTGTCTTGATTTCCTTATTGTTTGATTCTGTTCATATGTTGGATATTTTTCGGCGTTCTGCGCCTCCTGGTTTGATATGATGCATGCAGGGGGTCCGAAGTAAGTGCGCTTCGGGATGGGCGTTTGAACGCTTTTCTCTTTTCCTTTCATGACAAGCGCGTCATTTTGCGTTGCGCCCTGTTCCCATTGCGCACTAAGCGTTCGATTGCGATGTGCTTCATTTCACTGCTCCATTCCGCGTCCTTTCGCCGCGTTTCTTTCTCACATGCTTCCCGGCGACTTTTGCGTTCATCTTGTCCGAAAGCCAAAAACTAACTTACCCATCCCCGTCCCTAAACCCCGATTCTGCCATGCCTACAACACATTAATGTATCTTGAATGAACGCAGACAACAAGATCATCCTCAAGCTATTCAACTTCAACTTCCCCTGGCTCCTGACGGCCATCCACTCCCTCGTATCCGCCATAGGTGCAACTCTCGCGGTCCACTATATTGACGCTCACACACTCCGACGGACCAGTGCGCTAGGGCTCTACACTCCCATCTCCACGACACCTTCCTCAAAATTCTCTGCCTCTACCCCAACAACGGCCCTAAACCCCAGTCCGCTCAGCCTCAATACCCCAACTCCAACCTTGCTCTCCCCGACCACAGGGCTCCTTCGTCGCACCCTAAACTTTAAAGAGCAAGTCATTATGTTCGCATTCTCGATATTGTACACGGCAAACATCGCGACAAGCAACTTATCACTTAGTATGGTGTCGTTGCCATTTCACCAGATTGTCAGGAGCACGAATCCCGCCGTGACTGTTACATTTGAGAGGCTTTTGTTTGGGAGGAGGAGGACGTATGAGACGTATGCTTCTTTGGCGATGGTGAGTAAAGAATCGAAAGAATCTCCTTTTTTTTTCTCTTCTCGATTTCATAATGAATCGAAATGCAACTGGCTCTCATACTTCTTTTTCTCCAGGTCATCATGGGTGTCTCTCTGGCGTGTGTCGGCGAGCTCGAATTCTCACTCCTCGGTTTTCTCCTAACCCTCCTAGGAGTCTTACTCTCCTCCATCAAAGGCATCGCCACCAACTTTATCCTTGTCGGCAACCTGAAAATGCACCCACTCGAGCTCCTCAGACGAATGGCTGGGCTTTCGTTTTTCCAGTGCTTATTCATGGCATGGCTGTCCGGGGAGGTGGGAGCATATTTAGAGTTTGCAAGAGCATTGGGTGGTGCGGGAGTGGTCGCTATGGCAGCCGTCGGGGGTGGCGGGTTGGGAGGAGGATGGGAGGACGACAGTATATCGGGAGGAAGTGTGGAGGGCGTTCCCGTTGGGGTTGTCAGCGGAGCTGGTGCCACTGCGAACTCACGATTACGGGGTCGCTATTACGAAGATGCGCACTTGAACGAGAGGCCTGAAACTGGTGGCAGTCCAGGTGTCGCGTCGTCGCCATCGAGTGCATGGAGTTTTATGAGTGGAGGCAGCGAATCGGGTCTCAACAGTCTCCACCTCCTGTACTGGGCTCTGGCTGCCAACGGAATCTTAGCCTTCCTCCTCAATTTCGTAAGCTTCACTGCTAACAAGCGGACAAGTGCGTTGAGCATGACTGTTGCAGGAAACGTCAAGCAGGTTCTGAGCATCACGTTGAGCGTGTGGCTCTTTAATTACGTGATTACTGGACTAAACGGGCTGGGTGAGTGCAAGTAGGAGCGATGTGGGAGGGTTTTTTGTGAAAACGATCTCTGAAACAGGATTCTAGAACTGAACGAAAAGACACTCGTTATTGACCTCAGTTCCGCATTCTTCCCCCCCTCGTCACTGCAATCTCTAAAGGTATCATTCTGACCCTCGCAGGCGGTGCCTGGTACAGGTAAATCTTCACATATTTCAGCTTCCTCATCACTTGCGCTTCCCTCAGTCTCCTCTTTCCTCGCCCTTCCTTTCTGGAAAACTACGACCAAACTGACCGAAATCCACATCGTGTTCATTTCCTATGATCTATTTCCCCGAAACAGCGCGGTGGGCCTTCGCAGCAGACCCATCAAGCATGCAGGAGAGTAAAAGTCGGCGAAAGAGATTGAAGGATGGAGGAGGATGCAGGAAGGAGACGGACACAGAATGGTGCCCGGCGACTATCGTATCAGAATGGGTGTTGGAATTTTGTGCTGGAGTTTTTGATGCTAAGTTTCATTCAGACAGCATGATGTAATATCAGGAAAGCAATATTGTGCATAATATTAAAACATTCGCCAGATTTCACATTATTTATTGGGCAAGCTCTTGTTCTGAGGATGGCATCCGGACACTTTGTCATGAACTTAGCTCAGAGGGACATCACCCGAGAAACGACGAGAATCACATTCAAATCTTAGCTGACAGAACAAAACAACAGAAACGCTGGAAAGGCCCTTTTCGCTGTGCAGTGCCATCCTGTTTTCAGGTGATGGGCCATGATACGAAGACGTGCGGATACGATGTGCCATAAAGGACTTTGGGCTATGTCCTTCGGACGGCATACTCCGAACTACAAATGCCCTAATTTGGTAGTTGATGCCGGAGTCAGCCAATCTTGGGTTTTCACAGAGGTATCAGCATTTAGAATTGTCAATCCTCATAAAAAAGGCGGGGTTTTTAACTTCCCGTTTGGTTTTCAAACCCAGACGCATAGACGCGATGTGGGGTTCACGTCAAATGGCGGGCCAGGGCAGGGGCCAGGGTATACTTCAAGGGCGCGACTTTATGCGGAGTTTGTGGTGCACACCGTAGATCGATGTTTGGACCGCTTCAAGCGCCGCTAAGGTGCCTTTACGAACGCATTTGAAGGTTATAAAAGGGAGCAAAATCTCGAGATGCATTCGCAACAACGCAGCTTTTGACAAGAAAACACAAAACAAAAGACCAAAATTTATTCATCCTGGAAACACGCAAACATGAAGTTCGTCAAATACGTCGTTGCCTTCGTTGCGGCCGTTTCCTGCGCGAACACTCCTGCCTTTGCCGCCCCGGTGGATCTTGCACCCAGAGCGGTACGTAGGTTTTGGTTTTAATTTACCCTCCAACATGTTTGATTTGAATTTTGTGTATGTGATTGATTTCTTCACGTACATTAGGAGAAACCTAACCTTGTCGTTTGTCATTTCCTTTATTCAACCATACTCAATCAAGGCCGGGCAAAACTCCATTACCTTCACCGCTACTCAAGATCTTTTCAACGAGGCTGTCAAAGTTGCTGTCCCGGTCGCCAAGGCTGTCGCCACTGGCGTCAGCATCCCGGATCAATCCGTCAGCAGGAGCATCCCACTCCTCGGTGACCGCGAGATTATTGCCGCCAAAAATATCAGGATCGAAACCATGGATATCACACAGTTCGACCTGCCACTGGATGAGGGCAGACTTCGTTTCGAAGTCAATGACGCCGCCATAAAGGTCACCACTGATGTGAGTGTCTTGGGTGCCGGTATCGGCAAGACAGAAATCTTCATCACAGCTGGCATTGGCGGGTCAATCGTCATCAGAAACAACGGTGCTGGTGGCCTTGTGGCGGATGTCCAGGATGTGAGCAGCTCTATCAGCCGCTTCGATTTCAACCTCCCTGTTCCGGTTGCCGGTGATGTGGTAGAGGCGGCCAACAGGCTGTTCAGCGAGCAGATTCGCGGTTTGCTCTCGGGTATCATTGCTCAGCCTGTCGATGACGCGATTACCAGGGTTTTGAATACGATGCTCGAAAAGCAGCTCGAGGTTAACTCGGCAGTGCAGGGTGTGCAGTTCGGGTTCAAAGGAGAAGTTGTTGGCGAGCCGCAGATCAACGCGAACGGGCTCACCGCTTCTGTTGCAATCATCGGCTCGGTCAGCGCCTAAGTGACGCGTTAACGAAGATGGAAGATGAAATCGATATCGAGCCGTGAAGCGACTGAAATTCAGCACATATGTACACAGGCATCAGATTTGTATTAAGCGATCATGTAAACTTTCTGCACATAGAACAAAGAAAACACAACGTCAATACAGCAAATACATTTCATCTCCCGCATCCGCACCTTTCTGACTGCCGCGTGTTCCTTCAACCCAAGCAAGTGAAACCCAAGCAATAATCTCAGGCAAGCCAAAACGAAGAACATGGAATAAACAGAACAATTTTTGTATATTATATTTGGGGGCGGGTGGTCGTCATGCCACATAATAGTATAGAGAAATGTAACACAAAGAGACAAAAATTCGAAGTAATAGAAGTAATATCAATATCAATTTCAATTTTGGGTTTTCCATTTTGCTTACGTTTCATTGAGCGGAGTTTGAAACAGGGTGGGACAAAACACGGACTTGCAGACCTGCGTAAAATCCAGTGTAAATCCACTGCACAAACAAAGTGACTTGCGTAAGAAGGAGTTTTTCAGATCTCCTTGGTGTTCATCAAGATAACACATTCCTTATCATCCATTGAAGTCAAAGTCAACTTGACCTTCCGCGGCTGCTCTGGTTTCTTCTTGCCTTCTTTCAACTCCACAAGTGCATTTACCTGAGGGTTCAAGATCTCGATTTCCCCCACCACCCACTCACGATCCCATTCAAACAAAGCGAAAACCGTGTGTGCCTTCACAATAAACAAACCCTGAGATTCAGACACAATCGCTGCGTCTTGATCGCAAGAAGCACCTCTGATGAGTAAAACCCAAGCTTCAAAACCTGCAACTCCAAGCCCACAGGATTCCCCAAGAATCTAATCAGTAGAGGAAGGTGCGGCGCGAGCGAATTATGAACCGCCTTGTCGTCAAGGTACCCTGACTTCAAATAGAATTCTTTGAATCGAACTGCCTGTGTCCCCTCTCCGAACCCAGGAAGAGCATCTGTCGCAGGCGGTGTGTGAAGCGTTGGATGGGGCCCACAAGATCGACATGTCTCATGGTGGAAAAGTCGAAATTGTCCAAGAGTGCCAAAGCAAGGGAATCGCGACGGTTGAAAATGAGCGGCAAGTGAGGGCAAAGGATAAGATGTTTCGATTGTGGGAAATGAGGAATTCGCAGATGACACTGAGAATATCTATCGGCAGGAAGGGGTCGTTATCAGGTGGTGTAGGAGGGGTCGCGGCCGCAGTTGTAGGTGCCGGTAATTCAGACATGGTGTAGGGAATACTGGGAAAGGTCCAGCGAAGGTTCCAACCATTATTCACCCTTCTGTTGAATGCACCAGGTTGACCTAATTATGCTAAAGATAGATGTAAATTTGATCCCTATCGTCGGTCCAAGATCCCTTCTTGCCATCCTCCAAAAGCCATCTGCCCATGTCAAGCGAAATCTCCCTGTGCATCCACCGTGTCTTCACGAAGCCAATTTAACTCCAGATTCCACTCGCTTTCAGCCTCCAACGTCTGATGTCTGGTCTGATGTGCCTCTGAGTCGTGGGTTTGCGTTGGTCGGTGGCCACACCCTTTCACTTTAGATACTTAGATTCCTCAACATTACAGTCACGATGCTGGTTACGCTGTAACAACAATCATCACCCAAACCCCAAACACGATGACACCAAGTGCGAAGCTGAGTAGAAACATATTAGATATAAATAGTTCTGCAACCTGACGGAAAGCCGTCAGAACCAAGTCTAGTCCATCGCCAAGGCGCAAAGGGAGAAAGGGAGAAGAAAAAGAGAGAAAAGTTCGCACAATCAGGTCCATCACGAGCTAGAGCCACACCTGCCCTTGCAGCGGTTCATACACCCCCTTTTTCAATTCCACAATCACCGTATTCATCAGCGGGTACCGGTCCGAAAACCTCCTGACCAACCCTTCACAATCATCCTTCCATACACCGAAACGCGTGCAACCTTTTAAAGTCAGATTTCGGAGCGTTGAGACATGCTCGGGAATGTTGAGTAGTAGGTCCATGTCTTGTTGCCAATAGATCATGAGCTTCTTCAAACTCAGAGTCTCGAGTTGTGTCATATGGACGGTAGCCTCGGATACGAGCCTCCGAAATTCCTCACCCGCCCATGGATCCTCATCATTGAAGAAAGGAGGTCGACGTTGTTCCTCAAGCTTCTTCGGCGTTGATCCTAATCGAAGCACCTTAAGATTCAGACACAACCGCTCCGTCTTAATGGCCTGAAGCGCATCCCACCAACAGAACCCGAGCGTCAGGACCCGCAAATCGTCGCCCACAATACGATTTTTCAAAAATTGAATTAACGTCCGATTGTGTCCGCCCAAATCGAACCAATCGCGTGCCCAATCCCTGTCGTGTTGTAGCTTGAAAGTGAATCGGTTGAGTGTGACGGGGTGCGAAGAGGATTCGTTCAATAAGGTCTCAGGCAGGGTTCCAGGCTGTGCCCCTGTTGCCGGCGTGGTGGAGGATGCTCGCGAGGCAAGGAGGTCTAGGAGCGCTTCAACGGTGCGCTCAAACTCATCTGCCTTCCCTTTCCCAACAAAGTGGACCGACTCAAGCAGAAGCATCTGGCGCAATCTGGTTACAAATAATTCTCCAATGAGAGCCGTAAGCTTCACGTGTCGAACAGTCGAAAGGTCAAGAGCGTCATAGAGCCTCAAGTCGCGCCACCACGTTCCCGCGATCTCGATTGTTTTCAAGGAACCGTCGTTGAACATCGCTTGAGTCGAGCTATCACAAAATATTTGCAAATGGGGTGCCCGTCGTAAAACACATGGGACCACCAAGCAATCCGTGGTAACGAAACAAGTACTATGGTGCCTCAACCTCAGAGTTTTTAACGCGTGGAGTTCGCTTTCTTCCGCGTAGTCTTGCGGGCTGTGCCGTGCGACGAACTGCTTCAACTCGTCAGCCCAGCTGCCCTTGTTCGCTGCGAAAATGACCTTAGCGATCGGGTCATCAATTTGCAAGTACACCGTAAGGTGGCGAAGATTCCGAGCTTGGTTCAGAACCGCGAAGAAGCCTTCAATATCCTTCTGTACCGCGGAGAGTATTTGCGTGCGCGAGCGCGGAAGATGCTGGGTTGCCAAGCAGAGACGAAGTTCGAGACTGTGGACGGAACGAAGGCAAGTTTTGCCGGAGACCGACGAGAGCCATTCAAGAGCGTTTGGGTGCGTTTCGTACTTGTACTTGTGCTTCAGTCGATTGGATGGGAGCGAGGGTAGTGTCTGGAGGTTTCCGCCAGCTACAACGAAGGTTGCCTCGCGCCAAAGGAGGGGAAGAGACCGACCCTTGTTTCTTCGAGGCCAGAGATAAGATGGCTCGAGTGTCGGGGACGAGGAGTTCGCCGATCATGAGGAGAACGTCTGCCGGCAGGATGGGTGTACTGCGGAGAGTTGTGGCAGGCGATGAAAACGTCGACATTGCTTGAGATGCGGGTTACTTCTAAAAAATTCTGATCTTGTGTCAACCAGAGTCGATGTTTAGTTGCTGTTCACCTGGCTGAAGTCCGCAAGGTAGTGCAAGTAGTGCAAGCCTGGATGGTTTTTGATGGACCACCACCAAAGGTTCAAATCTCTCATGAGCATTCGCGTTGTGGTTTCATGCAGCCTCCGGGCACGCTTCCGGGCTTCCATGAACATGCCATCGCCCAGGAAATCATCACTCAAAAAAAAATATATATTGAGAAACTAATAAGTATGAGATCTACTCGAGAATCAAACACAAGTCGAGACATTCCCGCAGGAATGACTCGTCTCCAAAGTCCCTAGTTACAAGGCATGCAGTATCCGACCCACCACGCCTCCCGGATATGTCTTCCATCACTACTGGTACCCTCTATTCCTCCTCGCAGTCGCCACCGCCTCCCTATCATAAGGAAACCCGAACTCTCCCGCAAGCTCCTCAATAACCCTGTTCACCTCCTTCGGTCCACTCTGGTGAAGTATGCACCCGTTCCCATTCACCTGGAACTCTTTGACACGACCTCGCCTCTTGTCGACGTGAAGATCCGAGATGGACACGTCCCAGAGATTCATGAAGAGGGTTTGGTACCAGTCTAGAGAAGTGAGGGGTGATAGCCGGGATAGTTCCGAGCGTGTGGGTCGCGGGGTAGATGTTGAAGAGGAGTCGTCCCATGTACCATCCGGGGAAGTCCATGAAGCAGCATTCAAATACGGTGTGTCGTGCTTGTCGTAGAGAACATACCCCTCCCCCTCCTCATAATAATACGAAACATTCGCCAAATGTGCCTGCTGAATAGTCCTCTGGTCGTCCTGACAGTCATTATGATATGTCTTCCGAAGGAGCTCCCGTACTGCTCCCGCTCGGCCAATATAACCCCCCGCATTTGGGTACTTGAACGGCGTCTCCTTGCCTCCATCCTTTGCCGGATCTTTGTAAAGTGGCCACGTATGCGGGTCAGGGAAACATGCCTTTTCCGCACCAAACACAATGGGCGTGGAGAAATCAGTGGTAAATGTCGTTACGAGGTCCCGAGCAGAACAACCAGGAGACAAGAAAACATCGTCGGCGTCAGTGAGGATGACGATACGTTGGTCGGGGACTGAGACGAGATAGTCGTGGATGCGACGTAACCGGAGACCCCAGCCTCGCCAACCTTTTCCGTGCCCGATAACGGTGAGGGGTATTCCCTGCTTGGCGACACTTTCTGCAAGACGGTTGAGCCCAATAGTGCAGGACGAGGCGTATGTAATCCATTCAATACCGTCTGGAGCTACATCGCAAAGATCGATGAGATCGGGGGGCACGTAGCGTGCTGATGATGACGATAAGGGTTTTGAGCACTTTGTTGGTGGTTGTTGTTGCGGGGGCCGTTGTTGCTTCCGGGAGGACCAGGAAGAAGATGATGATGAAGTTGTCTGCTGACCCGCGCTACCGTCCCCCAAGTCCACGTCCACACCCTCCCGAACCCCTTCATC
>JADGJF010000978.1:0-12950 GCA_027596845.1 Quaeritorhiza haematococci
GTTTTTAGTAGTGTGGGTGGGGTGTGGAGAGTGTGGGGGGAGGCGGGTTTTGTGGGTTTGAATGGATGAGGCGGGCGGAGTTTTTCGAATGATTGAGTTCTGGAAACAGCGAAACCCGTCTAGAATCACTTGTTCGTAGAATTAGAGCGCGTATGCGACGGGGAAATCTCCAGCGCGTTTCGAGCGTTGCGAGTCTCGTCGTCAGTGATGTCGGTCACTTGCTAACGGTCTGGCTGGCGGTCAATTAGAAAACGTACATCAAAATCCCCCTGCCAATCGAAAAGAGATGTGTTTTTGATTGGGCGAAGCGAAAATAGGATAGGCGCGGTGCAAGGGACTACATATAAACCCTGTTGGCGCCTGTGGTGGTCTGGTGGCGGCGGCTGTGAGATACGTGAGAGACATGGGAGATGGTTGGGGAGACGGCGAAGACACGGCGACGAGATTGTCAGAAGAGATGGTCAGAAAACATGTGGCCGCTCATGTTTTTGAAAAGTACCACGTTCCGCTCGACTTCCGCTCAATATTTTCGAGTTTTTTGCCCTGGCGGTTGATCTTCCTGACATTTTGACAAGACATCTGCCAACAAAGGATCTGTCTCTGGATCTGTCTTTATAATACCAAACATTATATTTTGGGAAAGATGCGATGCACTATATCGTTTCTACGGCATTGGCTGCTACGCAGCCGTTGCCGACACAGGCAGAGAGTCACCAGCGTCTGGATAGTGCCGTATGAAACAAATCCACCACCACCTCAAATCTAATACCCTATTACGCATCCCATTAACCGCACGACAAGTATATCCTCCCAAAAAGCAGCTCGAGCAAGTCCTCCAGCAACCAGACATTCCTCAAAACCGTCGTATGCGTCAAAACAGCGACATAAAAAACAACATCCTGGGGAGGCCACCCAGTAGACGTCATTTCATCTACTCTCCCGTTGTCTTTATGATCCCTTGAAGTTCCATTGGTGTCCGAACTCAAAGAGTTTCCAGAAGACAAGAGGAAGTCAACCATACTTCTTCCATCGTGTAGCGGGAATAGCGCGTCTTTATCGTTGTGTTCGGATCCGAGCACCCGATTATCGGTGTGTTTCCATCGCCGCAGTTGCTGGTACAGAAGATTTCGCGCTTGGATATGGACTGGAGTCAAAGGCGGTAGGGGGAACTTACCCACAAGGGTTCCCGCAAGCGAATGGAAAGATGTCACGATCGCCGCAACCTGAAGGACATGATTTTCTTTCAAATAAGTTCATGTCTATTTGAAAAGTGGAAAATCCCTTTGGAAACGTTTGTGCTTACCAGTGGATGTCTGACGGCTTCAAACTTCTTGATAAAAACGAGCACATCCCGGTGAATGTCCGGTTCCTGGCGACAACGACGCCACACTTTCCTCAACGCGTCCCTTTGGACCTCAAGAGCCTCCAGGATCTTCTGCAACCGATCCACTATCCTGATGTACGTCGCAAAGTCGAAAGGCCTATCAATATCGGGTTCTGATTCCGTGCTGCGAGTTTCCAGAATCCTGGTTAGGTTGAGCAGGTGGGATTGAATAAGGAGGGCTCGACCGCCATGACTTTCCGGAAGCTCGAACAGATCCTGCTGATCCTCCCTTCCTGGCGGTTGATCAACTGTTGTTTCCGTCTTCGGCATTATCATATGAAGTCGTGGTGCGGGAGCAGAACGGTCGCGTAGGAATGATGCTGTTTCGTCGACATCCGTCAAGCCTTCTTCTTCAGAGGAGGTGGAGGATACAGACGCACACGACCGTCGCCTCAAATGCCAAAGCGGAGTCTCCTTGTCGACCTTGCAAGCACTTCCAGAGTGCGTGTCTTCCCCAACGGGCTCACCCACCCCGCCTGTAGTATGCTTCCAGCAAATTCCACCACCATACATGGCTGCCAGGTCAAGTAATACATGAGCACAACCCCTTCGAAGTTCCGTCCGTGCCAGTCTCGGGTAATATGACCAATTGATGAGCAACGCGACTAGAATCCCGGCCGAAACGGCACCAGTACGAGCAACGGCAACACGCACAACGTGAAGAAAGTATGGGATGTCGGGACCTTGGGCCTTGTTCTTCTCGTCTTGATACTGGGAGTACGATATGAAGATGATGGTGCAAAAATTGAGGATGGAAACGAAAGCTGGAGGTGATGGGTACGAGCAAACAGTGGAATATATAAATATGTGTAAACGGAAATTTTCTGACATTCACAAAACCCGATAAAACACGAGCAAACCTGCGTATCGATGTTCGGTGTATAATGCTGTGTACCAACTGACCAACCCGAAAGGGAACATCATCCCCAGGATTCCTGCACAAAATAGCAAGTGAATTAGACAGACATAACATTTTCGGGCCAGAAGACGTGCTCTTTCATCTTACCATATGGTGATCCAAATGAAAGCAACCAAGTGAGTAATGCCCACACTGCGCCGATAGTTGTTCTTGACATCAAGAAAACCAACATCAAGTAACATCCGTAAGCCTGCGTCGAATCAAGGAACACCAGAAAATCTGGAAGCTTACCCCAAAAACCGATACAACGCCGTATGTAAGGTATCCCCGACCGTCGCGTGCATAACGACAACAATCTAAATACGAAAGGTCAATGAACAAACCGTCACACGCATGCATACTTATAAAGGTATGACTGTTATGGAAATCACATACCGTAAAAATCGCCCAATATGCTCGAACAGAAGAATACCAGGTCGACAATGAATCCACATACGCAGGAAACGCGACAAGCAGCGCGGCTATGCAGGTCTTGACGCCGTACCGAAACTCATACATTCGTACCGTTTCTGAGATGAGGTATGCAAAATCTTGAATTGGACGCACGATTCTCCGGTACCACATTTTGCGCTCTTTCTCTCGTTCCGCTTCCGGGACTTGGTCAAATCGGCGGCTGGTTGCCTCGCTTTGAGCCTTGGAGATAAGATGGTGTAGGTGTTCTGGACGGCCCTCAACGTGATAGTTTTTGGGCCAAGGAACTGATGTTTTCGTTGAGACATTAGTCAGTTTCGTCCAACTTGCCGAAAACCGCTCTCTGGTTGATAGCCGAAGCGTCTTCTTTTTCCCTCTCCTCTTTCTTCTCCCCCCTCTCACTCACTCTATCCTACAGATTCTAACACTTACCATGGTCTGTCGCAGATTCTGGCAGATGTTGCTCCATCAACGACGCTTCCTCCTCTTCCCTTTCCATAAGCTCTCTTTTTTGGCGACGACGGAAAAGACGCCAGAACCCCCACGGGATTCGTGGGAGGTGAAGCCGTGTGCCAGGTCGATGAGTACACAGCGAGCCCGTCTGATTCCGATCATGCTGGCCTGCTGAAAACTTGCTGGGCGGACCGACAGTTGATCCATCCGAGTCGTAACCATCCCGACCAGAATCCACGCCAAGTTGATTTTCCAAATCCCGATCCTCTTCGTAATTGAGCTGTGGACCTCTCCTTTCTTTGCATCTTTGACATTCCGCCCCTTCCGCCAACGACTCAACTAGTTCTTCTGATTCTTTCCTCAAGTTCCTGATCGTGTGCACAAACTCCTGCACGGCAAACGTGAAATAACAAACGACGAACAATTCGTCTTCCGCCCACCATTTGTTGCGTCTCCACCAAGAAAGCCTTTCACCCCTCAGGTTCAGCGCAACCGCCACATTCCGAGGCTCCGCAGCACTATCAAAGATCCCGGTGCGTGCAATATGTTGGAGCCTCGAAGTAGCTGTGTGGACCGTCCCCTCGAAGGATTGAAAACAAGGGTTCAAATCGGATGGAGACGCAAGCAACGTCTGCAAGGAGGCGATTGGCTTTCATCGATGTGTTAAGCAAGAATGAAAGGAAAGCAGGGGCTCGGCTTAGCTGATGTTGAAGTGCCGGAAAGAAAACTGACTGAGACTGAGACTACCAACCTTAGACGATTTTGGTTGGACGATTTCTTTGAGTGCCTTCCGAATGATCGCCAGTTCCATCATGCAGCAGCGTAGCACTTGCTGGAGGGCGGTTTCCATGGTAGTGACGTACGAGCGGAAGGCCCATATCAAAGGCATAGCATCAGCTTCTAACGAAGACAACGATATTCGTGGACCTAGAAGTCAGAAATATTCTTGGTTGTCAACTTGGCTTTGGAACTCAGCAGTTTCGCAAACATGGTAAATCTTGATATCTCACCTTTTTCGACCGGTGGCTGCGTGCTTTCTGAAGCCCTTTCCGATATGCCCCGGTAACCATCAATATCAAAGTCAAACACAGTCGTTTCTCTTTCTTGAGGAGCCACGACAGGAACCGGATTTGAAGTCTCAGTGTGTGTCCCTTCTCCTTCAACCGGCTGGAGATGCTGCCCAACATCCAAGTTCGCCACCGCGGCCATATCCCGAATTCCTTGAAGTCCCGCGTTCATGCTGCTCAAGTGCCGAGCTAACCGTTGGATATTTTTCATCACCTTACCGAATTCCTTTGGATCGTATCGTGCGACAGTCATTTCTCGGAACTGCTCGTGTCGGGCCTCGCGGATGCACTGGATTGCCTGGCGTACCGCCTTCAAGGATGTGGCGCATCCGCACAAGTAGGAATCGAACGGTTGGCTCTCACAATGTTGGTTATTGTCGCGGGTATCGACGCTGCGGGTGAATTTGGCTGGGGCTTGAAGAAAGGCGTGGACTTGGTTGCTCAGACAGTCCATCACTCCCTTCAAAGCGTCATCGATTGCGTCCCTGCGCAGAAAAGATGTACATACATTCCATCAGAAAACGTGCTTCGATTTTGATAAGAAATAATATTTCTTTTCCACCCAGAAGGGAGAGGAATGAACGGGGGGACATTACCTCAACGCATCCTTTGCGCTCTCAGGCCAGACTATAGCATTTACGATCAAGGACAACAGACCGCCCAACAGATATGCTGCGGAAACGCTGCAGACGCGCTCCGTATTGATGGCGGTTGCCTCCAACCCTTGAACTGCCGATAAGGATATCACAGCCATCGCAAGCAGAGTGAAAACCTTTTGAATTCATTTCCATGTTTAGTTAATGAATCGAAGGTGTAAACTCGCGACATCTCAACATCTCGTGCCTCACCGTCATTCTCGGATAAACTGCGCGGACCCACGCTGTCGTCGTTGTCGGAATGGCCAATAAAAAAAGTCCCAGTAAGGCCCTCAAAACGTCGTGTCCATCGGCAGCATTTCGGTTCAGTTGAACTGTGGCCCATATCATAAGCAGAGACCATCCAAACCCACACAAAATGCCCAACGATCCCAGCAGGACAGCCTCCACGTGGGCATTTGTCGTTCTCGCTGGATGGAAGAAAATCAAGCTAGTTGGAGCCAGGAACAAGGCCTTCCCAAATCTACCTAGTACGTTTGGGATGGTTGGAATTAGAACCAAGACCACGGTGGCATAGAAAGCAACGATGCACTTGAGGAGCCGTCGACGCGCTCGTTTTTGCTGCCATAATGTGCCGACGCGCACACGAATGTCTCTTGCCAGTCGCCGGAATAACTCCATAGTTTATTTCCTTAAAGTGGGTAATGTTGGGAGACTTTTGGGCTTTGATTTGGATTCTGTACTAACTGTAAAAATAAGCTTTCACAAAGTGGGTATTAGCTCGCTTGGAAGCAGTCAGACCTTCGTGGCGGGAGGACAACATGCGGAGTGACCTGGGCCTTATCTTCTTACCCAAGACAGCAAGCTGTTTTAGGTTAGAGACCGAGTGAATTCCACCATCTTTGCGTTTGCCGTTGTTGCTGTGATTATAAGGATAGTAAGGATGTACACGTTCTTCATCGGTTTCCGACTGTATCTCCTCGAATCCAGCATGAGATATTTTCTTTGAATGTCAGCATGTCGACCATTACAGCTCCACGAGCGCAAATGCTTGAGTTCCGCACTCAGATTGTCATTCAAATTATTCAAACTCAGTCAAACAGAGTTATTCAAACACCGACAAGACACAAGACCAGCGACTGACTTTTGACTGTTGTACTCCTTGTGTCACCAATAGTAGGGAGTCCAAAAGCACTTCACGACCTTGTGCAACTCTCACCAGTCTTTCACCGTGCCAAAGAAAGAAACATGAGGTAGGTCTCAGCGCCATCAATGCAGCCGTGCGCGCATTCCAACATCCCCCTCCCCAGATGCATCCACCGATCGGCCCATCCATCCATCCATCGCTCCAACCCATCCATCCATCCCCCCATCCATCCATCCCTGCATCCCCCCACTGTTGAATTCGTGTTTGCGTATCCTTGTTTGACCGTGCAATACTGATGATGTCTCCGACTCGATTGTCCATTCCAGCAAAGTCCAAGCTAGTGCCGTGCGTGAAGCCGTCAAGGGCTTGCTTGCCTACTCCACCGAGGAGAAGAAGAGGAAGTTTGTCGAGACCGTCGAGCTCCAGATTGGTCTCAAGAACTACGACCCCCAGCGTGACAAGCGTTTCTCTGGTACCGTCAAGTATGTATTGACTTTACGTGTGTTGGGACGGAACAGCTGGTTCTTCTTGCATCCGCGTCCATATGAGCCAAATGAACTGACGGCGCTTCTCTATGTGAACAGGCTCCCCAACATCCCCAAGCCGAAGATGAGGATTTGCATCTTGGCCGATGCCGCCCACATCGATTTGGCGAAGGCCATCGGTTTGGAATACATGTCTGTTGAGGACTTGAAGAAGCTCAACAAGAACAAGAAGCTCGTCAAGAAGCTTGGTACGTAGTGCTTCTAGTCGTTCATTGTTCTTCATTAGTCTGTCGATGGTCGTGTGGAAGACTTACGGCCTTTTGTTTGTTTCTCCACAACAGCCAAGAAGTACGACGCTTTCCTTGCCTCCGAAGCTTTGATCAAACAGATCCCCCGTCTTCTCGGTCCTGGTCTCAACAAGGCCGGTAAATTCCCGACCCCCGTCTCTCACTCCGACAACCTTGAAGAGAAGGTCAACGAATTGAAGGCCACCATCAAGTTCCAGCTTAAGAAGGTGCTCTGCTTGGGTCAAGCCGTCGGTAACGTCGAGATGACTGAGGACCAGCTCGTCTCCAACACTATGCTGTCCATCAACTTCTTGGTCTCACTTCTCAAGAAGAACTGGCAAAACGTCCGCTCTTTGTTCTTGAAGAGCACCATGGGCAAACGTAAGTTACGCGTGCCTTTCTCTCATGCCTTGTTTTATGCACAGTGGCCGTGAGTTCATCGCTGACGAATGTTCCCTCTCTGTTCCTCCTCTATTCTCAATGCAATATAGCTATCCGCTTGTACTAAGGTTAATTATTTGTAATGATATGGGCATTCATGCACGGTGTACCAAGGCGTTGCCAGTAGCTTCTCCAGTGCGGAAAAGCCACCTGGTGATGTGTTTGGGAGCTTGAATAAAAGCGCATTGACTGCACATGCTGTCCCTGAACCTTGCTTCGTTGTGCCCTTTGTCGGCACTCTTTCTCTCCGGTCCCTGATGCTTCCTCTCAGTCTACTCACCCACCGCAGTCAGATCACCAACCTACAAAACGCTCGGTTTGTAGTCTTCTCGAACGGTACTTCCGCTCGAAACGGTATTTCTGCGTGACTCGCTACGGTTTTACCCTTCTCTTTCCTCTCGTCGATGCGTGTGTGCTTATTCCTCCAGGTAGTGCTACACTGTTTTGGCGCTCTGTCCAATGACATGTGTGTCCTGTTCCAATGCAGTTTCTATTCCGTGAGTCCCAGATGAGGTGCTTCACTATATCTCCATGTCCATGCGGTGTGTAGGCAGCAAAAATTCTACATAGATGGGTGTTCGTGAGCGGTATTTGTAGATGGGTGTCCTAATAAACAGAAGTGGAATTCATCCTGACAAGGTCGATGTTATATAAACACTGATTATGAACGTTTTGACTTTCCAATACCAAATTCAGACGATCTTCGAGCACCTTCATAACGTCCTTCCTAACTCAGCTTCTCTATTGTACGAAGATGCTCTTAGATTCGTTCAAGAAATGGACGATTGCGTCCACCGAGCGCCAGCCTGTGTGGGTAGGGACACCAGGCTAGAGACTGGTTTTCTTCGTGGTCTCCGTTCTGCGTGGTCACGGGGAGAAGAACTGCATATTACGGCTGGAACCGAGACTCAGACCGAGACCAGATACACACACCGACAACTAGTTAATTCAAAGTCCAAACCCAGGTCCAAACCAATAACTGAATTAATTCTATTATAGAGCGCAATAAAAAATAAGAAACAAACTATCTACGAGGCCAAACTGATGTTTACTAATATATATATACTAATGAGGCACACAACAACCCACTCACTCAGCCTTCTTCTTGATTGTACGCGCATGAGCGAACATTTCCGCAAAAGCAGCATCAAAGTTCTCCACGATCGCTCTGGCACTTCCCGGCTTGAAGAGCACATTGGCGGGGTGCGACTTCAAGTTGACGACATCTTCGGGTTTGTCAACGTCCATCATGACGGCGAATGTGACCTTGCCGTTGTACCTTTAAACGAAAACGGACCCGGGGGAAATGCATAGGTGAGCTTTCAATGTTGTTTTCCAAACGCAACAAAGGGTAGGGAATGGAGAGAATACATACGTATAGATCGATGTTCCAAGAGAGTTTGGGTTTGCTTGCGGGATCAAAGCGACGATTTCCGTGATCGGTTCGCTGCCCCACTTTATCGGCAAAGCAGGACCAGGGACGTTTGTACAGACTGCATGGATGCGATCACAAATGTAGAGCAAACTGCAAATGGAGAGAAGGTGAAATCGAATAAGAACCAACCCCTTTCAAACTTCAAAACTGGTAGTCATCTAACATGCAAGCAACAACAGTGGATCTAGCGAACAACCGGAAGTAATGACTGTAATGGGTACTCACGCTCGTGGAATAACGCGAGGCCAGTGGAAGTTGATTGAAAGTGTGAGGTAGTTTACTAAGGATTCGGGGGAGGATTTTTGTTTCTTCATTGCCTGGTGGACGGATTTTAAGCGTTTCATTGAGTCGGGGCCTGATTGGGGGATGCGAAGCATGTAGGCAGAAGTCTGGTTCGAGATTGACCAGTCGTCGGGCCTGTCAACGTCAATGTAAGGACTGTTTAGTTTCAAAACAGGAGGGAAAACGAAAGCCGCCAGACCTAATCTCATACCTTCTCATCGACGTCGGGATCATGAAGAGCAGATGCGAATCCACCGGTTGTTTGTGATCAGACAAGTACTTTTCGACCGAAGCGTGTAAACAGCTCACAAGAACGTCATTAACCGTAACGCCGAACGTGTTCTTTACTTCCTTGACATCGTCGAGTGACACTTTCGTCGACCATGCGACCTGTTTCTTAGCAGTCTTGTGCGTCCGTTTGAAAGATTTCCGTGGGTTGAAGGTGATGATAAGGAGGGTCAAGAGGTACATATGGAACTCCCAAACGGTGATGAGAAAGGCGTAAAAACGCATGAGAAGGAGGGATGCTGCTGGAACTGATTTGCCGCTTTTGCGTGCGACGCCCTTGGCATGTGCGGATCGCCCGGCGTTGTATTGAAGGCTCGACAGATCTTTCTCGACCTGGGGATCTAGGCTTGCAACAAATTGAAGCAATCTTCTCACGAATCCTTGTCCGTCTGAAAGACAGTGCTATGGAAAAAAGGTTCAGTAAAAGGACATCAGATTGATAATTGGAATCCCGCTGCGGAGAACAAACATTTGACATCTTCTCCTGTCAACGTACGTGAGCTTTCAACAACATCACCGAACGTTTCCCGTTATCCAGACCGGAGAAGAAGACGCACTCCCAAAGGGGTTTGTTGAAATCGACTCTGGCGGCATGGATGTCGCCGGCCAGTTCCGAGAGTTGTTCCTCAGTACCAGGAGCAGGCTGAGGAGCGGTTCGTTCCAAAAGGTGGTGGCGAAAACAAACCGTGATCAGTCATTAGTGGCAGGACAGGCATATTGAACATCCTCGCCCGTTTTCACGCCCAATATGATCCCTAGCCAGATAATAGGAACAAATCATACCAGAACAACATGCCGAACGTGATGGTCGAGACTGAAGTTATTATCAATCTCCCAATACGGTCGTTCGAAGATTCCTTTCGGGAAGACCAATTTCTGACGACAACGGGGTGTTCCATCGACGTAAAGTTGAAGTTCCTTCTTCAAAACCTCGAAGTCTCGTGATTTGTCGAAGAAGTAGAGACCCGTCACGTTCATCTTCAAGTTGAAAGGGGAGAATGCAAGGTTTCGTTAGGGGGGATCGCAAGGTTGGGACACGAATATTGCAAAGGTTGGGAGGTGACTGTTAACGGAGTTCTCTTTACCTGATGGTGCTCATCGTCCAGAGCAATGAACATGTTATCTCGTCCTGTTAGGTATTCCTTCTTCGTGGGTGCCATTGACCCATTTGATTGCTTGTCGAGAAGTGTGCTGGACATTGTAGGTTTGCGTCTATGTATCAAAGTTCCGAGTGGTTGTTGCTATAACTGTCTATCGTTCTGTAGTCGACGACGACGCGTGCTGAAAGCGAACTGGGACTGATCAGAGCGCGAGGCGGTGAACAGGCGGTGAAGGTGTCAAAAGGGAACGACAGGAATCCGGCTTTTCTTTTATCAGAGCGGCAACTGCGAGAAGTGACAAGCCGCGGGCTATGAAAAAAATGACGTCATGAATTCCACACGCCGCAAATCGCAGGCAATCCCAAATGATCGCCCGTGCAAAAATCATGACGAAAAATCATCCCCCTTCAACACCTTCAAACACGTTCGGAGATTGAATTTAACCACCAAGGGAAAACTCAGGGTAAAGTCACTTGAGTGGAAGGGGGTATTCCTTAATTTTCATTTTCTTAGGCGCTCACTCAGGTTGTTCAGAACTGGCGGTTTGCAGGTCAGTTTGAGTGTATTGAGCTTTGAGCTTCGCAGAACCATCATGCGGAAACTGATGCGGAAAGAAGGCCGAACGAAAGAACTTTCGAAGAAGATCACCACCAGGCTGTAACCAGGCCGTAACCTTCTACATCGTGGTCTTCTCTCTCTGCCGTACCTTGCTCCAGCTTGCTCCAAAACATACGATCGTAGAGACATATTGCTCACAGAGATGCACAGAGGTCGCATTTGGAGGGCCGACTAGGGCGACTTTCAACATACGGAAAGTGCGCCAAAACAAATGAAGGCAAACAACGTTACTTCGAACTACGAACGTATCTTATTATGTAAAGGGAAAGAAAAAAAGGATCTAAAAGTCATCCAGCGCAAGTAAGTCAAGAGCCGTGCTTGTTTCTAAACACAACCGAGCAAACATTCAGCAACGCTCTCATCCAGGCTCCATTCACAATGTGTGAAGAAGCCGATTCAGAAAGGAATGTTTATTTGTAGAAACCAGAGATAAAGTGTAAATCACTTCTCGCGGTGTTCGCCGAAGCACCAGCAATCAATGTAAATGAAGAACAGTCGTTGTTACCAGCGACATGTCATCGAAAGAATTTGTGTTGGAAAGAATTGCTTTCATTACTGGTGACTGGGATGGGGGCAGGATGGGGGTTGTTGTGAATTACGAATTGGTATTGGGTGGGATTGGCGACGAAGAAAGGGGAATGGAGAATGGGTCTGGGGTTCAAATACTGGTGGCTCAAAATCGTAGAGAAAGTTGATGGGTTGGGACAGGGAAGGACGTCGTTGCGCATGGTGGAAAGGCTCACAGAAGGGGAACAGAGAGGGGTTCGTGAGTTGAGTGCCAAAAACACACAAGAAATGAGTGGAAGGGACTGGGGTGGGGATGTTAAGTTTGGGACAAAGCGAAACTCACACATCCAAAGCACAAAGTCATTTTGTTTTTGCTTCGGAAAGAATGAAATAATGTGAAAGCTTTGTGATAAATAATGCACTGAGTTTGATCGCCTTGTGTTTTTCTCAGCAAACTCGGGTGTTTTCACTGCATTTGATGTGGCAGTGTACATCGCACATCCAGCTCCCGGGAAAATCGTGAAGACGTCGAAAACAAAGTACTCTGACCTTCTGCTCACTGATATAGTTTCCCGTTCGGGTGTTGTACCAAGTGTGGAAGAGGGACAGAAAGAAATGGAGGACAGTGTTTGCGGGTCGTTTGCGGTGTCCTGTCCCTTTTCTCTTGTCCGCTATGACTTGAATCAACTGCGAGGCTATGCTTAACCGCCGTTCCAAGGAAACTGGAAGTGTAGAAATGCAGCAAGGATGCAATCGTATTGCGGTAAATAGCTGAAACCAGACTCGAAGCTATGACGCCTGACTTCCTTCCACTCTGCCTTTCCTCCCCTTTTCAAAGAAATGGGACGCGCAATCCTTGTATCTTGGACTTGTAACTCGTACTAACACGAGAACTGATTTATTCCTCCATGATCAAAGAAATAGTAAATAATTGTTCAACACCACGTTCTCCATACTCACCGATACCAAATATGAGGGAGGAAAACAGACAATAACCATGCGGTACTACTGGTATACGTCGTGAGAAAAGTACAACAACACGAAAAAAGGGGTGACCAGAAAGCCGCATCAACACATTGAACATAGAAAAGACAAAACACCCAAAAGAATCTCTGGATAGTCGGTGACCTAATATCAATATCCGTACAAACTCCCTAAACTTCCCAGCCGGGTCCCCCAAAACCTATACGAACCCGAATCCAAAGACCACATTTCTCCCTCTCTCACACCACCCCCTCATTTTGCCTACCAAGCAACCTCCCTAACACTCCCCCTCGGCGTTCTCCCACCCATGCTCATACCCTTCCCCCTCCTCTTTGCCGATACTCCACCTCCTACGCCCATCCCGCCACCCATCCCCTGAGCCTGCACCGCAGCTTTCGCAGCAGCCTTCCCAAGCATATCCGTCCATTCCGCATACGACCCATCTGAATCCGCGGTCACGTATGTTACATAGGGGGTTGTCAAACAGGAAATGGGTTCGTCGCGGAGGAAGGTGATTGTGTGGAACCATGTTGGGGTGGGGTGAGG
>JADGJF010000979.1:0-12925 GCA_027596845.1 Quaeritorhiza haematococci
ACCCGTCCCCGTCCCCCCACCATCCCACTTCCGTACCTTCCACGACGCACGGGCACACTTTGCACATCACTCCATGCACTTCATCACGCGTCGCGGGCCAGATCTGTACGAAGGGCCGACACCTTTCTCCTGGATTTCCATGAATACCCCGAACCTCCTTCTCATCGAAGACCGCCCAAACTCCACAGGAGCCTGGCAATTCCCTAATCCCTACGAGCAAGACGACGCGATCAAGTCGATCTTTGGTATGGGTGGCCGCGTAACAAGAACCTACACTCTCGGGATTGGACCCGCGTACCACGTTATCGGCGTGCGTCGGTACAATGAACACGCCTTCCGAGCCATGGACCACGCCATAGCCAGTGCAGCACGGTACGGCGTGCGACTTATTATCCCGCTTTTCAATAATGGAACGGACCCGAAAGGGTACGGGACTTATGCTGGGTTTGCTGCGTTGCGGGGGAAAAGACCACAAGCGTTTTGGGAGGATAGGGAGGTGATTGAGGATTTCAAGCATTTGGTGTCGTATGTGTTGTGTCGTGTTAATACGGTGACGGGGGTAGCGTATCGGGATGACCCAGCTGTATTATGCTGGCAGCTAGGGAATGAGTATGGGAGCTGGGAGGATGCACCCCCACCTGCATCATGGACGCTTGAAATCGCGGCACATATCAAAAACGTGGATCCGAATCACCTCGTTATGGACGGGATGATTGCAGGGCACCACCAAAGGCGGTGGCCGAAAGACGTGCTGTCTTCCCCGCTCATCGATATCATAACGAATCATTATTATTGGGGAGAGGACGATGTTTCAAGTGGACGCTTGGCAGCGGATGCGAAGTTTGTGAGGAAGCGGTACGGGAAGGCGTTTATAGCGGGGGAGTTCGGGTTCTCCAACGTGAAGGTGTATAAAAAGTTCTTAAAGATTGCATTAAAGGAGGGAATTTCAGGGACCATGATCTGGAGTTTACGTTTCCATAGTTGTTTAGGTAAGTTTCACCGTTTCTATCTTCAGTATTCCATCGCCATTGGTCTCACAAGCAAGACACTGAACTTACTTCTTCAATTTCCCCCTCGAACCCCCAGGCGGTTTCTACATCCACGACGAAGGAAACAACTACGCCGCTTACCACGTCCCCGGGTTTCCCCCCGACCACCCAGGCTTCATCCCCGAAGAACGCGACGTCGTCTCCCTTTTCCGCGAATACGCCTTCCTCATACACCCCTCTAAACCCTCTTCCTCCTCTTCACCCCTCCTCATCCCCGATGCTCCTGTAATCCTCCCAAAATCCACTGTGAATGATCTGAAGTGGATGGGATCTGCATGGGCGTCTGCGTATGAGATTTGGAGGAAGGATGATGTTCGGGAAGGTGAACTCGCTGGAGTTGGGGGAGACGGTGAAGTGGGGATGAGTGAGCAAGGGTGGAGGGTTGTCGCGAAGGACGTGACGGATGCGAAACCGACCGGGACGGGTGCTTTGTGGGGAGATGGGACGGGTGGAATTCAGAGGGGACGGCTGTATGCATATAGGATGCGGGCGTATAATTCTGCGGGGACGTCTGGGTTTTCTAATGTGATCGTTCTGAGGGCTTAAATAGTATGAATGTGGTGGGTCCGCGGATCCAGACAACCAAATCTCTCTCTTCATCGTGAGGCACGATGTATTAAATTCAACTGATTGTATTCGCTTGCATCGAGAATTACTTTGAAAACCCAACACGAAACCTTTCCCTCTTGGAAAGGAAGGGAGAAAAATACAAAGCCGGAAGCTCCAAATTAGCAAAATATCTCGTCACGGTGGACGTGTTGGTGAACCATTCTCCAGTTTCCGAGATCGAGAAGTCAGAATCACAAAATCATGACCATTTCCGTGCTGATTCCTGATTCCGTAATTTGAGTGATTCAACATTATCAGGGAGCAAGGGCTCTTACGGTTTTCGAGACTGATTGGTTGGAAGGTATCAATGACGATTCTTGTTCGAAGATGCCTTGGTCAGAAACAGAAAATCATGACCTAATCCGCGCTGTTACAATTCGGGTGATTCAGCATTATCAAACAGCGTATGCCTTTACGTTTTTCGAGACTGATTGGTTAGAACCTGAAAAGCAACCGTTATGCTGAATTATGAAATGTTCCGTGATTGGTTCAAATCAAGTCATGGAATAAATCGAGTCTGGAATCGATTCAACTTTCCGGAAATTTCTTTGTCATGAGCGGCAACAGAAATAAAACATACATCTACCTTTGGAATCACACAAACTCGGACAGAAAACATGAGAAAAACACATCGAAAGAGCCAACGTAATCGTGTAGTCGTTGCACTCGTCTACATCAGCTCACTACCCCGCTCTACAATCCGCGTCGTCAGCGCGCCATCTTTTCATCGTTTTTAGCGAAATATGGCAGAATCAACCCGGTACCGCCCCTACAAAGTCCCAGTCCGACAAATGCACTCGCGGTACGCATGCTTCAGCAAGAAGGACGGCGAACTCCTGGCCAAAGTATTTGTCTGTGCTTCCAGATCTGGGTCCACCATGCGCTTTGACGATTGCCTGTGCTTTTTGTCGATTCTGTTGTGTGTGGAAAAGCTGGTGTTGGAAGATAGCTACGCATTTCTGCTTAAAGCTGCATCGAGTGTTCGTGAGGACTACACACATCCGGTATTGATATCACCGAGAGATTATTATGTTATTCCGAGGGGCGACCAGTCGATCGATGTGCAGCTGCAACTTCAACCATCATCCTACAAGTTATTCCCCTCAAGCATTGAGACAACACACTCTGCGACTGGTGAGATACTAAAGGCATTCCCACGTTCAAAGCCAACAACCGAAGAAGCAAGCCGTTACAGTCGTTTCGCATATGCCCTAGCCCTCCGAGGTGCATTGTGACCGGATGCTCTGAATCCGCTGCCGTGCATATCATTCCATACTGCTGGGTCAAACGAAATTTTCAAGGGCTACCTAACCACATCAAAAAAGTTGCTCACGACGTTGGAGGGGGGTGTCAACAGTGTCCACAACGGCTTCACTTTGCACAGCTTACTTCGCAAATCATTTGACGAGCAGCACTGGTCGGTTATTTTCGACACAACCGTGAGGAAGTGGAGAGTGGTGGGGTTGTCACCCGCGGCTCCTCAGCACATCATCGGCAAATATTTGCAGGAACCTGACGCAGGATGTGTTGACGAGAACTTGCAATATTCGGACATGTTTGTTCATCCGGACTTGTTTGGGTTTCATCTTGAGACTGGGGTGTTGAAGCATATGGGTGGTGCTGATGCAGCGGCGAATTTGACGGATGAAAGTGACGGAATTGATGACGGAATGGAAAAACTTGTGGACATTTGGCGGGGTGGGGATTGGGATGAATTCGCTTCTGGTTCTGTTCTAGAAGTTTGATCATCATATCTTCTTTTGTTATTCAATCGAGACAACAATTTCACAGGTGCACAAGAAGTCTTATCTCTAGATCTGTCTTTCTCTTTCCCATGCCCGTCGTCGTTCTGTAATTCTTCGCCGTAGTACACTTCTCAAGCTTGCTGTACCTTTTTTCTTTTCGGTGCTAATCTGATCGTAGAATAAATATTCTTGCCGTAGTATTCGTTCTTCTGTGCTTTTCATCGTACTCCTTCGTTTCGTACTTGCTTGCAGTAGTAACCCCGCTTTCGAAATTCGTGCTTGTCGTCTTGGTTCTTTGATTCCATTTGTATTTCTTCTTCGGAATTTTCATTATTCTTCCGTGTTTTGTTCGTGTTCCTTCGAGAGCCAGTTAGGTGTCATACTTCTTTTTCCTTTTCTTCTCGTATATAGTCCGTATACGTTCTTTTCCGGCTTTTCATCTTCATTCTCGCCATTGTACTCCTTCTTCTCGTGCTTCAAAAGAGGTCTATTTTACCCAACAGTGGTGGGTATATCAACTCAGGCAAAATGCTATACATATGAATAAGGAGTATCAAAAAATTCATGAGATAAGTATAACTTCGTAACCCATCACGTTCGCGCTCAACTAAGTCAATTACCATGACGATCCCTCAACCTCAACATCAACAACCCACCCGCAGAGCCACTTTCCTCCCCATCCTCAATCCGTTCAGGCATCGGAAGGAGTTGCTTTTGATGGTGCGTGGCATACGTACCCCGCCCCCCCCTCGAGATCCAAATCCACCACCGGCAACGTTCGCCTCTCTTCATTGACAGATACCGTATTCACTTTATATTGGCGGGATGAGCCAGTCACCCATCATTACTTTAGCCATCCCTCCCCCATCTGCACCTCCATCTCCATCCGCCTCGCCATCAACTCCATCAGCACCCCAAATCAATGTAATATCTCGCCACCCCCCACCATGCCCTTGTTTTTGCTTGTCAGACGGGTTGCAATCAACAGCCGAAGAGGCTAGAACTCTGCATCTTATGGTCTGTTTATGGAATTCCTCGCGAATGGAGTCTCCATCAAGACCCCCAACCCGTGCCGGAACTCCGGGGTGTTGTTTGGCTTTCATATGCATGGAGAAGGATTCGGCGACGTAGGTGTGGCGTGAGGGTGTGGTTGGAGGAAGTGTTGTTTTGGACTTGCCCCCGGTGAAGTATCCGATTCGGAGTAACGTAACGAGGGGTATAGAGAATCCCAAGATGAGGAACACCAAACCCACGCACACTAGCGCCGCGAGTGCCGCGGGCCAAAGCACACCCACCCCATTACTACACGCAAACACCCATGCATCAGTTGCATTCATTCCCAGACCATCAGCAAACCGATTCGCACTCAAACTCCAATACTGCCGCGCAGTTGCTTGGTCAAGAGGAACCCCATTATCAGCAGCAGCGGCAAACATCGCTCCGGCGTCTTTGCTTTCGCGGAAGTTGGTTATTGTCCAGGGTTGGCGGATGAGTCTTTCGGTGCCGTCGTAGATTGTGCTGGCGGGGGGGGGTGGTCGGGGTGGGGGTGTTGTTGCGAGGGATCCAAATGTGTTCGCTGGCGATTTCGAAAATGGGCCACCCCTGTTTTCTTGATGTGGTGAGTTCAAAGGCGGAAGCTGTACCCCCCGCGAGGATAGGGTGAGCTCTTACGTCCGTTTCAAATAAGCGCGCTACAACATCGCATCGGTGGACGAGGGCGTGGATTCTGTCTTCGAGAGCTGGGTTGGTACGTTTCGCCATCTGCCATAGGGTCTCGTATTGGCGTCCACCATCGTCTCCAACTCCACCGTTAGGAAAATTGAATACGTTCTCGGTTGCAAAGAAAACCTCCATCATTCGTTGGGGCGCACTCCCGCCGACGGTGTAGTTTTTGTTGAGGTCTTTCGCGTCGGGACGTGTGTCAACCGCTGTGACTCTAGCCGCCAAATATATCGCATTTTCAAACACCCGCCGTTTCTTCGCCCCGAAAGTGAATGCACTAAAATCAGGTTCGGATGCACCCGCATATTCACCCACTTCTGATTCACATCAAGTTCCCACAAATCATACCCGCGGGCTCCCCTCCCACCCGTATGATACACCACAGCCAAGTCGTTCCCATCAAACCCAACCGACGACGAGGAGAATTTTCTAGGACCATTCGATTTGTACGTTGGAGGTGTGAGGTTTTGTGCCAGGAATGTAGATATGACAGTTTGGTTCAGACCCAACTGTCCGATCCCGCTTGTGTGGTTGATGAAGGTCGGGCGGTGCAGGTTGTGTCGAACTTTGCGCAAAGGGTATGGTACTGGCAGAGGTCTTTGGATTCGCAGACTGAACCGATTCCCATGCAGAGTGAGTCGTTTAGGGTCCCTCCAAAGCGAGTCGAGTAACTGGATTGTGTAAAGTAGAAAGAGCTCGTAAGTGTGTGTGTTTGCGTATTTGCTTTTGTTTATTGATTAGGAAGGGAAAAGAAAAGGGGAACTCAAGTGGGGCACATACCTCGGAAAGGACACCTGCGCAAGGTACGCAACCGGATCCTGCAACGACCCCGCAATAGCCTCCCCACCCAAAATAACAATTCCCGATGTCACATTCGCAAGAACACTCTCTGCCAACTCACACGCCGGCACAGAAATAAGCTTGCCCGTGACAAACAAAGTCAACACTTTGAAGCGACGAGAAAGATGAGCGTGATTCGATAAGAGACAGATGGTTGGACCTGTCCAACCGTATTCGGAGGAGAGAGACCCGACTCCAATATCGACAATGAGGCTCTCTTCTTCTTCTTTGAGTGAGGGGCCGAGTTTGTCCTCCGCATTGCGGTACGAGCAGCCGAAATGAGCCCCGCTTGCCCGCTCTTAAACTGGAATTGAATGGATTCAACACCCCCATCACCGAGGTCGGCAAAGGTTTGAGGTTCGTCCAAGCGAAGGAGAGAAGTCAAGATGAGAGCGGTGGTGATGAGGCCGTCGGCGGCAATGCGGATGATGACACCAATAGCGGTGTCAGTGAGAGGGGTTGAGAAAACGAAGTAGAAGGGTGGGGCGGGTTCTACGATGAAATCGGCCATTCTGCTAATGAGAAGAAGGGTATGAAGAAACCAAAGAGGTTCGTTTGACAATTTGGGTGTTTGAGCGGAAGCACATCATGCCTATTTGAATCCATGGGGATGTTGTGAATCGGTGGTGGTTGTGAATTAATCAATCTGAATCAGGGTCGGGTCAGTGGCGCCCCAGGCATTGACGGACTGGATATCGGTGCACGCATTTGGGCACTGCTTTGAACGTGCGAGATATCGTGCCCCTTGGAAGCGACTTGCAGCCTGGGAACGAAGGAGAGAATCTTTCAACTAGACAAGCAAATCACTTTCTTCTCAGTCCTCTCGCTGTTGTTGGGATTTTTCTCGTACATTAGACGGCAAGTGGGACAAGGGGGGTAGCACGCATTTTCAGACTCCGCCAAAACCAAGCTGTGCACTGCCTCACAAGCAGGGTTGTACGTACGCGCCGCGGGGCGACCCCAGCCGACCCCACGATCTAACTCCTAGAGCTACCTACGCAATATCGCCTTTCAACGTAAAGAAGGGCGGATCGAACCTTTCAGTCACAAAAATACTGAAACCGTTCAGTTTGATCGTATGGTGTATTTCAAAAAGCAAAGTGCACGGTAAAAGTGTGTAAAGACATGGCGAATTGCGTCTGTACAAGATACAGTAGGTGATGACTCTGAAAAGACTTTACATAAAGAAACCCTTTGGTATGTGCTGTGTCTATCCGCGTTGCTCTATGTCCTTTCCGTTTTAATTAGTTTTCCCACTCACGATTTCACTTGCTCCTCCCATTCCATATGACTGCATCCAACAACATAGCCAACCCCCGGTAGGAAAAGTAGACTGCATTTGTTACAATAGTCGGCTGAGCCCTCCACCACACCAACGTATTCAACCTGGGTCTTGTTGGTTGGTGGTGTTGTTGTTGTAGCCATGACTCTCACCGCCAAGAAAATTGCAATGGCGGTTGCTTCGTCACATTGATGAAAACCAAAAAGGGCACCCTAGTCATGAACCCGCCGCCTCACTTTTCGGATTGTTGGACCCATGAGATACGGGAGCGCTGCGTTGCGGCAACCTCACCTTACGGATTGTAGCTCGGTTGCAACCGCACAGGCTCCCTCCGCTTCAGGCCGCCCTGGTTAATTTATGTAGGGTGTGCTGCATAGAGAAAGGGTGATCCTTTGTCGCCCCAAACCCCCTCGTCGCCACATCAATTTGGAGCCGTTTGGCATCCGTCATATCCAGCACCGGGCATTTCAAAGTGAATCCCGCTGTTGACGTTGACGTATGCTACACTGATCACCCGCGGCCGCGCATTACCTCCCACAATGGACCCATGATGGCGCTTCAACCCTAAAAACTCAACTCAGTTTCCTTGGACGGAATATCGCTTTCAGTATCCAACTGTGTAGGAGGGGATCGGACCTTTTAGTCACCAAAATGCTGAAACGGTTAGTTTGAGATATGTATGATATATTTCAAAAAGCAAAAGTGCATAGTGAAGTTGCGTGTGTTAGACGTGTCGAATTGCGTCTGTACAAGATGCAGTAGGTGATGACTCTATAAAAGAAACCCTTGGGTATGTGCTGTGTCTGTGTTGTTCTATGTCCCTTTCCGTTCAAGTTAGTTTTCCCACTCACGCTCATGCCCTTCTGACGTAGCAGGTTCACTTACTCCTCCGATTCTTGATCCACATGAGTGCACCCAACAGCATGACCATCCCCCAGTACGAAAAGTACACCGCAGTCGTAACCACAGTCGGCTGAGCCCTCCACCCCACAAGTGTATTGAGTACCTGGAAGAAACCATTCCTTTTCTCCGAGCAGCACCCACTCGCATCCCAAACGATCCTCGAACTCTCAGGCACACCCTCAAACCCACCCGTCTCACCGTCCTCCACCATCCCAATAACCGTCTCACCCTCCTCCCCTGCACCCTCCACATTATTATTCACAACGCGAAGGTAGTAGACTTCTTCGAATTCGGAGGAGGCGTTGGCGGCGAGACCTGCGGCGAGGACGAAGAGAACTGCGGAGGAGATGACGAAGAAGATGCGGAGGTTGAGGTTGGTGGAACTGCGGTAGAGGAGGTAGCCGATTAGGATGCCGAGGAAGATGCCGAGGAGGCCGGGGATGATCAGGGCTTTGGGGTCACCTTGACCGACCTTTGAGTTGAAAAAGGAGATGTGTGTGAAGGTGGAGTTAGTCGAGGCACAAGAGGATGCGTTTCAATATGCAAATCTTCGTTCGCCGTTTACAGTTGACAAAGGTGGTTTACTCACCCCGGCAATAAATATGACGGACTCCAATCCCTCACGAATAACGACGGTGAAGGTCAAAATCATGAACCCCCATCGTTGACCCATTCCCTTTCCCCCCTGTTCAATCCCCCCCTCCAAATTCTTCTCCTCCGCGGCGCGACTAATCTTCCTCTCCCACTTATCCTGCATCGCCGTGATCCGAATCATACTGAACGCGAGCCACGTCAACATGATCACCGCAAGCGACATCAAGGATCCCTCGAAAATCGGTGCATAGGGCCCAAATACATCCTGTTTGAGGACGTAGAAGACGACGGTAAATGCGATACCGATAAGGACGGAGATGGCTAGACCTACGGCTGTTCCGATCCAGACTTGGCGTTTGACTGAGCGGAGGAGTGAGGGGTTGTTGGGGATGCAGCGGTTAACGTATTGGAGGAGGACGCCGAGGATGATGGCGGCTTCGAGGGCTTCACGGAAAAGCACGAAGAAGGCGCCGACGTTGAAGAGACCCATTGTTGATTTGCTTTCGATCACTGATGGTTTTCGATGTTTTGGAGATTCAGGGCCCGGAGGCGGCGAGATGGGGGGGATCAAAGGTGTGCTCTCACGAACGTCGAGCACCAAGGAATCCCCGCAGACGGCGTCTTTACTCCTCAATTACTCGGCGGTTTTCACAGCGGCAGACACGATCAGAGACCAAGTTCGGTGGCCACGATGCCCTATTCAAAGGACTTAGAGTTTCTTGACTTTTTCCCGTGGGGACTAAGCCACCGCCGATGCGGACTTTGGGTGTCCAGGTCTCCACGGACTTCACGGACGGGCATGAAAAAAACGCAAAGTTTTCGCAGTACCCCATTGGCGATTTGAACCCGAAGAAGATCAAAGCTTCACACGCTTTCGGGAGATGGTTAACCTGGTTACACGAGATATCTTAATTTTTTTTGTTTTCGATAACTTTTCATGTGTGCGACACAAAAAGCTCCAAGCCTGCAACCCCATCTTGTGTGTGCTCGCGGTCGGAGATGCTGAGTCTGAATGTGATCGAAGCATTCCCATTGGCTGACACTTTCCGACCGCTTGCAAGAAAAAAAAGGGAAAAGTTTCGACTCCTCTCTCTTGCTTATTTTGCACACAACTCCCGCATTTTACCCAGCTGGCGGCGGCATCCTAAAATCTAAAAGATTGCCCGTGACCTCACTGGACTTGGCGAATTGTTCAACTTCAACTTCTTCAACCATGGTCCACTTACTACGAGGTCCATCTACCGCCGCCGCCGCCGCTTTCTTCGTCGCCGCCGCGTCCTTCATGGGCGTCGGCGTCGAGGCACAGGCTTCGGTCGCTAGGAATGTGTCCGATCCGGCGTGTTCGCTCGCTAAGGGTGTCGCTGGTGCGACGACTTGCACTGTTCGGACGTACTACGTTGCTGCAGAGGAAGTCGAGTGGGATTATGCGCCTTCGGGATTGTGAGTATCTTTCCCCATGAAGGGATTTGAGGTTGGAAAGACAATGGGGTAGAGGTTGATGTTGGAAAGGGACCATGGAGTAGTTGGGTGAGATGATCCCGAATACTTGAAATGAGCGACACCGGCGTCGGCATCGTTGTGTCTGCAAAGGCGGTGACCAAAAGTAACTAACCATTCATCCCGCTCTCCGCGTTTCCCCCTATGTAATCCTCCAGCGACCACTTCAAAGGCACAACACTCAAAGAATCCGAAGCCTTCACATGGACAGTCCGCTACACCAACCGCATCGGCTCCATCTACAAGAAAGCCCTCTACTTCGAATACACCGACGAATCATTCACAAACAAGAAAGAAAAGCCCGAACACCTTGGAATGTTGGGTCCCACCATCCGCGCGGAAGTCGGGGAAGTCGTCAAGGTTGTTTTCAAGAACAAGGCATCCTTGCCGTACGGGATTCACTCTCACGGTGTGAGGTACTCGGCTGCGGATGAGGGTGCGGCTTACACTAATGCGTCAGCTGCTGCTGTGTCGGGGGCTGTTGCGCCGGGTGAGTCGTGGACGTACACCTGGATCGTCAATGACCGCGCCGGGCCAGGTCCTGCTGATGGCAATTCCACTGTCTGGGCATACCACCCCCACACAACAGACACATTCGACATCTACGCTGGTCTTATCGGCGCTCTCATCGTCTACAAGCCTGGTGTCCTCAGCCCATCAACCAACCTCCCCACCGACGTCTCTCAAGAATTCATCCTCCTCTTCCTCGTCATCAACGAGAACCTCTCTCACTACCTCCGCGATAACGTCCTCAAGTACGCACCGGAGCTTTCGGACAGGCTTCCCCCTAACCCCGAGACCCCCTTCGAATTGGGCGGCGACACGTGGACGGAAAGTAACTTGATGCATGCAGTCAACGGGCGTGTGTTCAGTAACTTGGATGGTCTCGTCATGGAGGCGGGGAGTAAAGTGCGGTGGCACTTGTTGGGGATGGGGACTGAGGTCGATATTCACTCGGTGCACTGGCACTCGATGACGTTGTTGTGGAATGGACACCGGATGGACACTATTGAGTTGTTCCCGGCGACGTTTAGGACTTTGGAGTCCGTGCCTGATACCCCTGGGACTTGGGTTCTCCACTGTCACGTTGGTAAGTTTGCGCATGCCTTTCCCTTTCCATCCTCCCACAACCTGCATTTTCATCGTTTCTTTGAACATTTGAGATTTTCGCTTCCTAATCCCGCCGTACCCCTTCTCCTCTTTCCATCCATCCAGGCGACCACATGATGGCCGGCATGAACGTCCTCTACCAAGTCCGCGAACCAAACTCCCAAACCCCAATTCTCAACACAACCGCCTTCATCGACGACAAAACCGCCATGAACGTACCCGCTGCACCTCGCCCGCCACTCGCGGCTCCTATATACAGTCTCAACCATGCCGGACGTACAACTGGCGTCAGCGTGGTCGGGATTCTTGTTGCTGCTGTTGTGGGGTTGATGGCGTGGCTATGAGTATAGAAAAGCGTGATCGTTGGTTGGTTGGTTTAGTTTTCTAACTTTTAACTTAGAGGAAAGGCAACTTTGGTTTTAGGCCCTTCCCGCCTTTTTCACATTTAGCTCTACCATTTGCATCTTCACTGCGTGCATATTACACATATACATTTTTGACTAACTTCTGCATACCACTGTGACTGACTTATGCTGAATGCATGTATTCCCCGATTCAAATACAAGTACACGTGATCTAAACATCACACAAAGAAAATCGCGAACGTGAGCGCCGGTGTGTTTACGAGAAGTTTGCCTTTTGCAGCGTGTACGACCACACCAAGCGGATGGTAAATGATGAGTTTGGGAACGGGCCATGTTTTCCTGGAAATTGATTGGAAGGCTGTATTGTGTTCAACGTCTAGACGAGTCTGTACATTTATTCAGAGAGAATGAACTCAGGAACGAGCCGAGTCATTGGGAAATTGATTGGAAGGGTGTATGTATGCATGAGTCCACATCGATCTACCACATTTTTCAGAACCAAATGATTTAATACGGTAGGTTCAGCTCAATAATAGATTTTAGCATATCGGAAATGGGAAAACAGGAAACGAGGCTATCGACAAGGGTGACGTGAACGTTATTTTTGGAAGGAGGCTGTACCCTGGCTGTACTTGTATTGTATTCATATGATGAGTCCACTGCACTAGTACTGATGGTAGTTAAAAATCTGTCGCGTTGAATGGGTTGGTATATAAGGGTTAAGGCCAACCTGCAGTAATAGCAAGACCCTCATACGGACTAACCACAGCGTAAGCTGGGGTGCAAACGACAGCGGTTTCTAATACTTCACCTCAATCCGCGTCGCTGCATTACTATTATCGCCTTCTATATCGGTCGTGCCTCGCCAGCACCGACACGCATACTACCCATCAATTACTCGCCATGTCGCCGCCCCGGAACTTCTTCCTCCCCTTTCTCCTCACCGCACTATCCGCAGTACTCTTGTCGATATTAAATTTAACCGAGGCTGCTGTGAACGAAGGGTGCGTTGCATCTATCATAGGGGATGCGTCCCCCCCGCCCTTGAACCTACCGCTGGAGGAATCCTGCAATCGTTTTTGGAGGTACGTATTACGTTATCCTCTAACCCATTTCGTCTGTCGCTCCTGAACCGATTCGAAAGGGAGAAGGGCTACCAATCGTGAATAAATTGTTTCTAAACAGTGAATGTTGTAATCCCCCCCGCCC
>JADGJF010000980.1:0-12916 GCA_027596845.1 Quaeritorhiza haematococci
CGTGCCAGATATTCCAGAAAGTCCCCGGAGACGCCCACCCGAAGGTGTTATAGATCTTACTTAACTACTATACTACTAGCCAGGTTCAAGTTACTGCGTTTCGCAAGTTGGTGATACCTGTCCAGAGCGAGTCCAACGTGTCGTGTTGCCATATTTTGAGGTTTTGGCTCCGTAGCAAGCAGAGTAGTCTACATGTTACCGACTGGTGTTTTGAGAGCGGAGTTTGAAAAATGTCACACAAGTACACCACTGATACCCTGCACAGAGAACACGCACAGTACCAACAACGTGCATCGTCTGGACTGGTCGACACACGCAGACGTCCAGGACTTTTATTTTCCGGTACCCGTTCGGTCCAAGTCTTGCATTCCAGTCTTGCTGGCACTTCTGGCTGGTTTGAGGTGCAAGAGTGTTTCAACTCTCCTCTTCCCCCCCCTCCCGTTTGCCTTTTTTTTGTTTTGCTCTTGACCTTTCGTCTTTATCGGGCTACATATGCACAGACATACGCATAGTATTACGGGATGCGGCGCTTCCCACAATCATCATGCTTTGCTATTATTACAGCTATTATATGATCGTGTTTTCATGTATCCACTGGCGAGGCAGAAGAGCCTGGCCAGCAGCCGGGCAACATATGATTCCATAAGTTGCCGGCTCTCCTACACAAGTACGGGCATGGCCGTTGTGAGCGGTACATCGTCTACTTTTGCCCCCCCACCACCGAAACTTTGTTGTGTTGTGATTTGGTTCTTTATCCACTGATCCAAAATTCCCACTCGGAGCATAAGCCGTGGAGTGATCACCCGTAGAGTGCTCGCGGTATGATTCAATCCTCGATTTCTGCGTTTGACCTCATCGTGCATGAACATGCATTTCGGATCCATACTCCGACTCTAAATCTCAGTACTGCTTCCACACTTTTTAGCTGATAGAACAGCAATAAACTCCACAAGTGCAACTTTTCCCACTTCTTGTGCCATGTTTTGTCCCGCACCTTCGGCCATGCTTTTCCCCACCGCCACGGCCGTCATCAACAATCTAGCTTCTTAAAACTGAACACGGACTTGGTGAACGTTACCACGATTGTTCCCCTTGATGCCCTATAGCTCTTCTAGATCTGCGAAAATCATGTTTTGTGACCGTCCTTGTGCGAATTGAAATGATTGCAACCACCACATGGTTTTTCTCCTCCAGGTTTCAAGTTGGATCTTCCTGTCTATCTGGCACAGTGGCATGGTTCAGGAAATCCGAAGAAAAATGGGCGAATGTTGATTCTTCTTGAACTTTTGTGTATTTTGCGTGCTGTAAGGAGCTTTTCCCCCTTCTTTTTCATGTATGAATGGGATTGCAACTTGGTATTTGTTTTCCCATAACAAAGAAGCGAGCGAAACTATGACAGCAACTTTGGACATCAACCCGTGCTTTCTTTCGAACGAGAAGGAAATTTACTTCTGGTCTACACTTTCGTACGCATCAATGCAAAAGGCCGTATACTAACTCCCTGACGTGTTCAACCACAGTTTCGGGACTGCTTTGGGAGGGTTGGGCGAAACGATCTTGACTTTGGTCGTCCTAATCATTTCTTCCATAGTCAAAGGAACACAATGCCGGCGCCTCTCCCGGTAGATTTTCTCACTGCCTGTTGAAGAAGCTCGGGAAGTTCGAGTAGAAGGAGGTTGTTGTATTTCTGGGGACGTGTCGTCGGGCGGATCTTGAGTATCAATTTCTTGGGTCTTGCTTGTTGCAAGAGACGAGCTGGAGCCTTCCAACATGAACGAAAGGTCAGAAAAGATGTGAACATTCTGAGGCTGGTGCAAGGGGGACGGATCGCGGCGCAAATCAACACGAATGGACAGAGCTGACTATAATTTTTTGGATGTGCGATTCGGAACGATTCTGGGCAAACCTTTTTCAGATGCAGGATCGCGATCGATAGTCGAGTCCGCCACCGATTGAGCCTCTTCTGATACTTCTTGAATGACTATCGGTAGGAATTCATCAGGCTGTGTATGTTCTGCAAAAGTTTGGCTTCCTTTATTTGCTGACTCGGAATGACTATGCTGCGTGGAATGATGGTCTATCGGGACATGAGAGCCTGTTGAAGACAGAGACGGTGGCTTCAGAATATGAGAATCTGTCGACCGCCGCCTTGTAGTGGTTTCTGATTGTTTTGTCTCTTGATCCTGACTTGCTTGAACACCGCCAAGGGATGAGCTCGCGACCGAAGAGGTGTCATCGCCGTCACTACTACTTTCCTCGTCCGACTTCTCCTCTTCCGCGATTCCCAACCCCATGGAAAAACGAGCCGCACGAAAAGCAGCAAGGTGCAAAGGGTCCTCGTTGGAGTCAGAATCCATGCTGGGCCCCCTGGAGGAACGCTGTGAACCCATGAAGATAGAAGCGCGCCGGGATGTCCGATACACAAGCGAACTGAAATCTTGATCGCTTTTGCTAGTGTCAGATGTGACTGCGAAAGAAATCCTCTTTGACGTGACCCCACTTTCAGTCTCTTGCTTGGAAGGGTCAGTTTCTCCCGAGGTCGGACGCGTTCCTGTGTTCGCATTTTCATCTATGCTTTTTGTTGCATCCGCCTCTTCGTCTCTGGCATTCGTAACGTCCGCATTTGAAAGTGACACATCTTGTGACTCCCTGTATTCTCCTCCTGTTCCATCAGCATCTTGGCCACTGATAGCATGTTCTACATTTGGGTGGGCTGTCGCAAGAAAGGGGGCTTGAAGCTGGAGTATGCGTTGTGTCGCACTTTTATTCCGTGTAATTGCGTCCGTGATGCGCTTTAAGCGGCGCTGATGGGCAGTGTTGAATATCTGGTTTGCGATAGAATTATAAAGTTTCAGACGGAATTGCGACGAACTTGACACATGGAAAATCTGATGTTGGGCAGACTCACTTCGCGAGACGTGTCGATGCTATCCACCTTCCAGAGCTCGGGGGGGATTTCTAAACCGATAGTTCGCTCCAATGACTCTAGGACCTACGATCACCTTCGCACGAACAACGGTTAGTTTATCAGATTTGGAGGAACGCATCAACTGTTCGAACTTACTACCATGTGGGGTGTCATAACATTCGAACGTCCGGCGGTGCGAAGCAACCGCTTAGTTTGAGGTAGTTTGACATTTCTGCTGGATGTGGGGAGGGTTTCGGAGGGATGAACCCCCGATGTTTCTTGCAGCCGATGGTTCGTCTGATGTACCATCTTAAGCGGTTGCTTCCTCGCAACGATTCTCCGGTTGCTATTTTTGATGCAGGGACAACACAATGATCTTCGATGGTCTGTTTGTCGTTCCCTTCACCAAAGTGTTGGGGGAGACGCGACTCATAGTACGCAACTACACGAAAACGTTACGACATCGTGTTTTATTTCAAAGGCAAATCAGCATACCCTAACGCATTTTGATTGGTAAACAAAGATACTTACGTTGAGGTATTAGGTTTAGAGGCCGTGTTATACGAATTGAGAGAGACAACAAGTGCGTGCCGACCTTGAAAAGACAAAGGGTTTGACACTGTGCGCGCTCAACAGAGTCCGTAATGAAAAACACGGCAAAAGGAGGGGGGTAAATCTCTACAAACAGAATCAATAGGTATCACTATCGGAGTGTACCCCTAAAATGTCTTAAAATAAATAATAGATGGACTGACGCGGTTACTTTGAGACCACCGTAAATCTACAAACACTGCAGCAGACACTGCACTTTCGGTTGTTCCACTCCCCAAACAGCTGTCGCCCTTCAAGATCGCCTGTCGCAACTCACTTCCTTACAAGATCGTGAGTTACTTTTCTATGGAAACAAATGATGATACAGAAAAGCGCAAAGAGATAATGTTGGCGAGAGCTTACATGGCGCCGGATATCCCCGAGAAAGGCGTCGGGTGGACGAATAGGATGTTGTGAAGTTATTTGACTCAACTTTTGCACTCTTGGTCTGGGCTCTTCCTTGCTCCGACTACCCTGTCTGTGTAACTTGCGTCAACCAACATCACCAGATTTTGAACCAAACGATCGCTCGTCAAGACGGGGATTTGAGTTGAAACCTGACGGACGGACACATCTTGCAATGATATCGAATTCCAACGGCACAGACAAGCACACGACTGCTGATTCCATTCACTTTGTGAACAGTATGTCGTGCACCCAAGGAACCCCCACGGGGATCTTCCAGTCGCATACCATTTGGTCGGGCTTTTATAAGAAAGCCTTGAAGGAACGGCAAAATCAACTTCGCCTAGTGTTTCCCCATCTCTTTGAAAGCGGACCGAATGATCCTTCTTCCAAGTCACAATACGCAAAAGAAGCGCGAGTCACCGTCGATACCTTGGGTGATCAAACGAACGAAAACGGGGAAAGTCAACCCTCACCAACCGGTTTGGGCGCCCCCTTTCCGATCAATGGTCTTGACGAGCAAATTGCCAATAATATGATCGAAAATTGCATAGGGTATGGTAAACGCTTGGGAGTGGGAGAGAGAGACCTGGCAGAAGGCTCACACTTCAGTTATGGCACCTGATCCCAATAGGACAATAGGCATACCGATCGGACTCGCCTTGAACTTCACGATTAATCACCAGCCGATCATCGTGCCCATGGCGATAGAAGAACCGTCCGTCGTTGCCGCGGTTTCATCAGCCGCGAAGACCATTTCTTCAGTGTCCTGCGGCTTCACGGCGACCACAACAGAAAAGAACGCCATCATTGCGCAGGTTTTGCTGTTGGACATACCCGATTATCGGCTCCCGACGGTGCTGAAAATTGTGAGCCTCGGTCTCCCCCACATTCCTCCTGTTGATTTTGACTTTGCCTCATTGGAAGAAGCTACGTGCGGACGCAAGGAGTGAATTAATACTTCCTATGTTGTGGTTGCTTGATCCAAACAAGCTGGGCGAGCGCCGCCAGGGTCTTGTCGAGGAGGCAAACAAATTTTGCTCTAACATGGTACAGCGAGGCGGTGGTGTGTTCGACATCACCTTCAGAACTATTCCAAAGTCGCAAAGTCGTTCGCGTTTCGAGAAGACGGCGGATTCGCATTACACGGCTTCCACCACTTGGCTGATCGTTCACATTCATCTCGATGTATGCGACGCTATGGGTGCGAACAATGCAAGTCACGTCGCCGAGGGTATCGCTCCTTTGCTGGCCAAAATCACTGGCGCTCGAGTTGGACCTCGCATTGTATCCAACTTGTGTGTCGATCGACTAGCAAAGGTTTGTGTCCATGCATTTGAATGCGAGTGATTCCTTATCTTCAGGAGGGAATATCTTGCTTACTTGGTATCTTGTTTCGTAGGCTTCATTTCGCATCCCAGTCAACAAAATGGGCTACAAACACTTCACAGGCGTCCAGGTAGCATCGCAGATACTGGAGGCGTACGAATGGGCTAAGGACGACCCATTCCGAGCCACTACCCACAATAAGGGTATTATGAACGGGATCGACGCTGTGGCGCTTGCTACAGGTCAAGATTGGAGAGCAATTGAAGCGGCTGCGCATTCCTGGGCGTGTCAGTCGCATTCCGAAGATGAGGCCGGGTATAAGCCACTAACGAAGTATTGGATCGAAGACGATGGCTTACACGGCGGGGACGAATCAGGAACAGGTGCCTTTTTTTGTGGGGAGCTCGAGCTTCCCGTGGCCGTAGGGACGCGCGGTGGTGTTCTAAAAACCAATCCTGTGTACAATTATACGTTGGGTGTCATGGGTAATCCTGATGCGAAAGATCTTGCGAAAGTGAGTGTGGTTTCACGTGACTTCTCGTTCGTTTAATGGTGACATGGTTAACGAAGTCTCTCCCGTCCTCTCTCGCAGGTCCTGGTTTGCATCGGCTTGGCTCAAAACTTCGCGGCCCTCCGGGCCTTGGCGACAGAAGGCATTCAGAGAGGACACATGTCTTTGGTAAGCAACGACATTAGAATACTTTTGCAGCTCATCTTCGACACAAACTTACCTCAATGGACTTTTCCAAAGCATGCGAGGAATATCGCCGTCGCGGGTAAGTGCCGGTTCTTACCCAGCGTTCTGTGTGTACTCGGTTCTTTGTCGTCTAACACGCACCCGTCTCTCCCAAACAGCCGGGGCTCCTCCACACGCGATCAACGAATGTGTTGCTTACATGATCGAATGCAACCGGATAAATTTGGATGCCGCTCAAGAATATGTCATGGCGCATGCGTTGCACGAGGACATTTGGCACCCACATAGTCATGAACGTCCACGCACGGACGTGATGCCACCGAGCATGTTCTATTTTGAAGAAAAGCGTTTGGAGGGCGAGAACACCGCTGCAGACAACACACACGAAAAGGATCGGGTGACTTTAAACATTGCCTTTCGGACGCTCGGTTCGAAGCCCGTGCATATAGAACTTACGGAAGAAGCTTCGACGGATCCTCTGGTGTCGCAACTCCTGGGGAACAAAACGCACGCATGGTTGACGATGATTTTCAGACTTCTGGACAAGATTCACCTGAGCACCATCAAACCCTGTCGGTCGAACTATATTCTCGCGAAGAAATTGAAGTACCTGTCGATCTTGCTCAACATCGTAATACGGAGGCTGATGTTCTATCATCCGGGCGAAACGAGGAGGTTTGTGTTGAAGCTATTGGGGTCCAGTCAAACGAGGCATGCCAAATCTGCAACTCAGTCATCGATGGATGACGACGGCAAAGTGGCATCCACCCAATCCGCTGCCGAACAACAACGCCGCGGCATCACCAATCTTAGCTTTTTGAACAACGAGTTATTTTCTGAAGATTTAATGACGTCCAGTTCAGCCCGAGAACCGTCGCTCTTGCAGATTGGCCTCCCTCTCCTCCTGGCTCTCTGGCAGGTCTTTGAGCATAACGTGAAGCAGTGGGTCGGTCATAGAACCCTCGCAAAGACTCTCGTGTCGGAGCAACGCAACGTTGTGGACGCATTGGTGCAACCTTTATCGACAGACGATCCGGACGTGCACGTCTCAAAGCCGGATGCAGATTTTGCGCAATTTATGAGCGTTCACGCGAAACGCTTCCAAGTCACCATTTTCTTGCTCTGTGATGCAATCCAGTTCGACCCAGAATTCCTGACCAAAACGAGCCTCGACTTCATGGTTTCGTTTGGCAGCCATCTGGAGTGGGAGCAAAGCGTCACTCACGACCTGTCACCACAACGGCTGGAACGCGATTTGCAGCTTGCGTGCCGGGGTCTCTCAACAGATACTGCTGGCAGTGCGATATCCGACCTTGGAGCGCCGGGTCTCAGCATCGACGGTTCTCTGGATCACGGCAAGATTGTGAACTCGTTTTTGTTTTGGTTGCATGTTGTCAAAAGATGGAGTATCGACGACATCTGGAAAACTGCCAGCAAAAGCGTGAACGGGGCTCACGTAGAAATCCTCGCAACCTCCCCAATGGTCAATGATCTGCCATATCGTGCAATGATGGATGACCACCCGATCCACGAACTGTTCCTCGAACACATCGATGAATTCCTATCTCACGTCGCATCACTCAGACATCTTCCTCACAACCCCGCCGAGAACAGCTTTTCAAGTGCTGGATTCATTCTTCCCGTGGCATTTATGGAAGCTGCAAAATCCCAGCCGAGCGAAGTGTTTGACTTCCATAACTTCACTAAAGCACTTATTGCGTACCGCAAATATTATGGACTTGAACGTTTACATAAGATTTTGTTCAGAGCATGAAACTTCTTTGTTTACCTATCTTCGCCCAAGAAAAACAATAGAACGACTAAAACGCGCCACGATGTGAAAAGGAAAAGGCTAATTTGGCATTGACAATAACGAGGTTTTTGACCAGGTTTGCCCTTCAAGACAACGTTACTGATGAATACCAAGTTCCGAACGTCCTTCAAGACGTGCGATCCGACCACTTTCCCAACCCCAGACTGAAAGAGGGCAAGTACCAATACTTATGAATATGGAAAGGTAGAACATAGGACTTTAAGCTCACCTCCACAGTTCCAACTGTCACTTGAAGGGCACCGAGCGCAGTCTGCAGCCAACCTCTGGATTGGGATGCCTCCCGCTCCCCTTGCTCTTCCGCACTTCTCTGCTGCGTGGGAGGTCCAGCATCGCGTTTGGCCACATCACCCTCCACTGACTGCTCCGCTGGTCTCGTCACGGCTTCTTCAACATTCGGAGGTTCAACGGACTTTGATTTGGATGAAGCCTTTGCAACGCTTTCAGCCGCAAGTTGCGTCACGGCGGTTGATTCTCTTTCCGCCGAAGCTGGAAAGGCGATCGTGCCCTTTTGATAGGAGCCCAACCAGTCAAAATCAAGACCTTAAAGACTTCTTAGAATTTCATGGCACTAAAGAATTGCTCAAATCGATACCAACCGGACGCTGAATGGGTTTTCCATAGGATGAGATTGTTTCTGGTACCTGCTCTTTTGTTCTTCATGTTCGAAGGTCGCCACCGTTGGGGATCCGATGGATTTGCCGTACTTTTTCGAATGATGTGGTCAGTTGATGATCGTCTACATCGATTGTAGCTGGCATCACTGAGCAGGAGAACATCGAAAGATGTGAATGAAAGAACTGGTCCAAACCTTTTCAAACCCCGTCATCAGTGAATGCAACGCGTATCCTTTGAAAGCGTGGGATAACAAACGGCGGCCGGTCTTTTGAGACTACTTATTTGCAACCCCCAAGTGAGCAAGTACAGAAAAGGCTTTCCACATACAAGCATGGCTGTGATATCATCAGGGGCTATGGGAGAAATAAAACTCAAATATTTAAAGCTGGGAGTCAGTCGTTTGGTCAACGCTGATCAGTCCATAAAGTCCGTGGAGCCTTTCTAATAGGTGGCGTTGGGCCTATGTCTTCGTCCATGTCGTCGCGGGCGAAAAGGATCTCGGGTGGATGCCCGCCTCGATGATCTATCGGTCTCTTTGTAGCGCCAGAAAAGAAGGCTTGCTTGCTTCTGATAGCGTCCGCCTCACTTCTGCCCATAAAAGCCGAACCTTTATCGCTCGAATCCCGGTTCAAGTCAAGGGCCGCTATGTCAAGGGCCTTTTTCAGCTGCATTCCTCTCAGATTCGATTTTGGCATAGGTGGAGATGGAGGCAATTCCTCTTCCTCGCAGTCATCATTACGGCGATTGGACATCTTTTGGTTAACGACAGATTTGTAGATTGAATCTGGTGCATCATCTTGGATTCTCGCTCTTTCTGGCAGTGAAATGTTTGGCGACGGTTGATACGCAACGTTGGGTGAATGTGGCGATTGTGCCGGCTGTTTGAGGGTTGGTTTCGGATCCGACAGCCGATCTGCATTCAGTGGAACAACATCGATCGAACGAGGCGTTTCGTTGATCGGTGTGCGTTGAACCGCTTTTGCCTGTGGCTCGGGGATGTTCTCGCTATCCGGGTCATCATGGAGAGTTGCAAGGACCATGTCTGTGCTGAAACAGTCGGGCTGGTTCACTGAGAATGTGATAGGACTTGATGGCACATTGGCATATGAGAGTCAACGACAATTCCTCATCCACAAATTCAAGACAAGTACATAAATTCGCCATACCTTCCCGCAGCGCCGAAGTAGCAAGACACTGCTGAAGACATGGCATCACCCAGCGCAAGAATAGCCTGAAAATCGAAAAGCAGTGAACACCAAAGGGCCATGTGATAGGGTAAACGAGAACGCTAACGAAACATCTTACTTTCAATTCCCTCAGGTTGAAGGTAAGGCATACACTTTCTTTGATGTCGTACACGTCAAAGTCTTGAGGATCGATCGTCAATTCCGTTTGCAAACTACGTCTGACCTCATCTGATTCAAATTTCGGTTAGCGTTTTGGCACTCATTTAGGTTGCCTGCGATTTGTTCAAGACCATTGGAGTTGTTAATCCACACACCTTTTTCTCCCAAGGTCGCTTCCGTAAAACTTCTAAACCTGACGCAATCGGGACCGCAGTTCATCGTTATTTCCTCCAATCGAGGGTGGAAATGGCCCAGCCATTCATGTATGAGCTTTGGAGAAACACTCAGACGATGCTGACAGTGCACCTTTGAGTACACTGCATGCATGGCTTCACAGGTTTCATAGTGAAGTTTGTGCGTTTTCAATACACCTGGATAAAAGGGGAATTAATGGATCAGATCGGACAGTTACGAATGGAAATTACGTCTGCAAGTCATCGCCCCGTCAGTGGAAGTCGGGTAAGGTTCGCACAGAGAAGCATACAATACCATATTTGCAAACAAGCTGAATGATCAACCGATCTTCCACATTCTCCTGCAGTTTGATCTTGCAGTATTCGATGGTTTCCAAATTGTTTCGATTTTTGAAGATGTTGCTGAGGGGCTTCAAGTCGAGCGTTAGCTGGGAAGGCAACTTGAGAAGAACCACCGAATCAAAACTGAGATTAACCTTTAAGAGTATACGGCGTGCATCTGCTGGTTTGTTTTCACCGTCGACCGCAATCTGAAGTCGGAACGATCCGAAAAAGTTGGATAGCAAAGACACGATCATAAAAGCTGACCGCGACGAATTGACCGTGGATAACATGAGCTGTGGCAACCATGTTTCAAAAAGTAGTAGGAAGATTGTAAGAAATGGAAACGAATAAGCTGTATGCCTCACTGGATGAATACGTACCCGCTTGTCTCGAAACTCCAGATAGAGATCGTCTCCGATTTTTTGGAGGATGTTGAGCAACTTGGAGAAGGCTTTCGGTGGGGAAGCGAAGAGCGGAAGAGGGGGTAGTTCGAAAGTTCTTGAAAAAAGATTTGTTTCTGACCTAGAAATGATTCGAAAGGAGCACCTACCTTTGAGCGATATCGCCGGAATGTTAGCTTCGAACGACGTCATCTTTCCATTCGCTGCTGCTTTCAAACCCAGACGAGAGAGTTACAGTACTGTAATACCATGGGTAACAGTGGTTACATTCTGCATGCCGTAAGTCGGAGATCTTTTCACACCATGGCGACGAAATCGACGCAATTGCTTGCCCCTAATTCAATCAGATGGGAGCCCCTGCACGTGCCGCCTGAGGAGCTGAGAATCGATGTCACTTTGAACTGTGGTCAAAGCTTTCGGTGGGTGGCAACAAACCATAATGAGGTAGGGCGGCGATAAGGTCTTTCCAAAATAAAGAAAAAGCTCGCCTAACGCTTCCCGAAAACAGTGGACGTCGACTTTGGATGGACAGCTCGTGTCTCTTTTGCAAACAGGTCAGCGTGAGGAGTTGCCTGTCTCTCTCATTTGTATAATTTTCATCCTCCTCTTGCCTGATAATTTCCCATTTTATGTCCTGTTTGGGGAATCGGCTGTACACTGGGATAGGTATGGCCTTAGTTTCGAAAACTAAGCATGGATCTGTAGAAACAAAATGACGTTGACAGAATCACTATGAATTTATTCAAGACGACGATGTGCTGTTCAAAACTTACAGCGAACAGCCAACTGACATGCGCCAGAAACTCGTGGACTACTTCCAGCTTGGCGTGAGTCTCAAATCTCTCTATAATCGCTGGTCTCACGATCCCAACTTCAAAAGCAAGGCCGGAAACTTTGTAGGCGTCCGGATATTAAGGTCAGCGATAAATCGATTTGGATTGCAGCTTGTCCCGGATTTTTATTCCCTGCTTTCTCATCCCATGACTGGATTTTCTGATTTCACGTCACAACAAAAAGACAATGTCCGATCGAAAACCTTTTTACGTTCATTTGCACGTCGAACAATAATATTCAAAGGATCACGGGCATGGTATGCGTTGAAAATGGTTTTGAGGAATACCATCGACAAAAGTAACAATAAGCGTCTCAATACATCAAGTTCAAAACAGATCGATAAACTGTGTGTACGGTATGGCACACATGTTGGCACGATCGGCGGACGTCAGTTTTTCACATTCCCGACTATAGCATCACTTGCAGCGGAAGGTGTGGAAGCCGAATTAAGAGTATTGGGTTTTGGATACCGTGCCAAGTATATCAACCAAGCTGCGAAGAAAATCATAACGGACCACGACAAGGAGTGGCTGTTTAGCTTACGAAAAGCACCCTACGAGGAAGCTCGGAACGCGCTATTAACGCTGGCAGGAGGTTGGACTTCACTTCGTCAGCCGCAATCGTGACTGTGTCTCTCGATTTTCTAACGGCATCATTTCGCTTCAGTCGGACCCAAAGTAGCTGATTGCATTTGTTTGATGAGTCTGGACAAGCCTGGGGCGATTCCAGTCGACACACATGTCTGGCAGGTGAGGATAACTCTATTGGTTACTGAGATTCTGATTATTGAGCTAACCCATCCCTACGAACAGATAGCAAAGAGAGATTACAAATTCAAAGCCACGACGAACGCTAAAACGCTCACTGGTGAGTCCACATCAATTTGGGACCAGCGGTTCGATTTCCTTGAGTGGTTGTGTATTCCATCCCATACATGTTTGACATGGCATATCTGTCCAGCCAAAAATTATGAATCAATCGGCAATGCGTTCCGAACAATATTTGGAGAATACGCAGGTATGTTGCCTCTAATTAATTTTTTGCGAAATTGACCCGTCATGAATTGTGGTTGGTTGACCTGACTTTTTGAACAGGATGGGCACATTCTGTCCTTTTTGCTGCCGATTTGCGTGCATTTGCGACTCGAGCGCAGCCTTCGCCGAGGACGGAAGAGAAAGGAGAAGAAAGCCCTCGATCGAATAAACGGGGATCTTCATCATCGAGTACGGGAAAGAAGAAGAAGAGAAAATCCGGCTGACAAGCCTATCTACAAAATTTACATATGCAAACATGACACAATGTTGTACAAAAAAATGTCCAAAGGTTTCATGAGAAGAAGAAGAGAGCGACCAAAGTTGCCCATTTTCAAAGACGAATAATTATATGAGAGAATAGAGGTGCCAATCGAGGTGTGACGGAAGTTGAAGTCGTTGCAAAC
>JADGJF010000982.1:0-12907 GCA_027596845.1 Quaeritorhiza haematococci
CCGTCATTGTGGTGGTTGTTTGATGTTGATGTTGAACGGGGCAGGGGGGATTATTATTATGAGGTATGAGCGCGTTGATGGATTGGGTTTGAGCGTTTAGCAACGCCGAGCGCGTGTGCTATGAGGTTAGTCAAATGTGCCTTGTCTGGTTTCGATTGCAGGCAGGATTGCAGGTCTGATTGCAGGTATGGCTCTCTGGGTTGGCTTCGCGACCACTATGCTCCCTCGTATGCGGCCTCCTCTCCTCTCCCCTACACGAATCTGGGAACCCAGCTGGGAACCTATGAGAATTTGGAACCAACACCGTCAAGTTCAAGTTTTTTCCTCTCTCAATCATCATTCTCCAGAAATTGTGTGAGATTACCACGACCCTCAACCGCGAAAATCCTTCTGTCTCCCACCACAGTCTGCGCCCTACCACAAAAGTTCGGAGTCTGAAAAAAACATTAAAAAAAAAAAATAAATTGGGAGAGTTGGTGACCTTCGAAAAAAACCTTCCCACCGTTGAGACTAGAGGCGCGTTATTACTCCTTTAACCACCACCCCCACCAAGTCAATTTTTTGTTCGCATGCAGTGTGGGCTGCCGCTGGGGTTTGCCACGTCGGATAGATGGTGCCCAGATGGTTGCCCCTATGGTCGCCAGATAGCGATTCGATACGAGTCGCAGTTAGAACACTCGGAACTGTTCTGTCAAGTACGTAGTACGACGACATTCCGCCCAACAACAATGGCCAAAACTCAGAACCCCGCACCAACGCCCGACGCCTCCTCCAGCAGCGGCGGCGGCGCCGCAGGAAACTGGACCACATTACTCCAATTTCTTCGTAAATTCGCCAACGTGAAGGATATCTTCCATGTGTGAGTATCAGTTTGAGAGCGATTGTTTGGTGTTGTGAAGGTGGGGAGTGATGGTGGTTGTCGGAGTCCCAATTCCGTGAATGTAACCTTGTTGTATTGCGGTTATTTTCTGAACAGGTCTTTCTCCCTTCCGGCGACATTATGCGACCCAGTGTAAGTTAAAACGAAGTGTGAGGGGCTTCATTTTGGGGGTTGGGGGAAACATGTTGGTGCTCATGATCACAGTTGGTATGAAATTGCGCCGTAGGTCAGTGCCGGCACAGAAATCTGCACTCGAATGTTGCCTTTCTAATTGACTCCCGCTCTCTGTATTGAATTTAATAGGAGCGGATTGGAGTATTATCACCATATGGATGTTCCAGAGTTCTTCGTAAGGTAAGGGACTTGGAGTTTGACGCCGTTCCCTCTATTCACATGGCGAGCGTGGTCAGGAGAAAGATCTTGAGACGGAAAATAATGATGATCTCTACGTATTCCTCCGTGTGCTGTAGGATTGGTGACCCCGAAGATCCTTTGGAAAGGATGATAAACGTCGTCGCATACTACATTTCATATCAACTCAAGTTTGCTGTAAGTACTTCATCTTTTGCTCCCAACCAACAAACCAAATCTTACGCTCGCTACAGTCAAATAGGGGCCCGGATCTAAGCTATCTTCACCCATCCCCTCCTCCCTCCTCGCCACCTCAAACACCTCAAACAAACCAGTCCGACCGTCTCGTAAAACCCTACAACCCCGTCATCGGCGAACAATTCAAAGCCCAATGGCAAGTCCTCGAAGAAAACGACTCAAATCCGGATTTGGACCGGAACAGCACGGTTTACTACCACGCTGAGCAGATTGAACATCGCCCACCGATTACGGCGTTTCATTATACGTGTCCGGAGAGGGGGGTGGAGATGGGGGGTGTTAATATACCTCAGGCGTCGTTTTCGGGGACTGGTGAGTCGCCTTGTTTCTTTTCTATACTGCAAGTTCCCCTCCATGTGCAGAAAAGATGGTCGTGGGTGAAGAGATCAAGTGCGCTTTCTGATGCCTCTTTTCGGTCTCTTTTCCTTCTTTCTCCGGGTCTTGATGGCATGCAGCATTCAAAGTCAACGCTGCATCAGGATTCAAGGGTCTTTACGTCAAACTTGCTCACCGTGACAACGAAGAATACAATATCATGCTACCAACCGTCAATATTTACTTCACCATGACCGGGATTCGTATGGGGTTCACGGATACTGTTGTTGTAACGTGCGGGAAGACGGGGATGAAGGCGGAGTTGACATTCAAAGAGGAGGTTCGTTTTTTCGTCCTCAGTTTTCTTGTGAGATGTGCGCCGTACCAAGGTTTTCAAGGCGAATGGTGATGCTAATCTGGCTTTGCTTGTTTTCGGTGATATTGTTGGCGAGGATAGAGATGGATCGGCCGAAGAAGATATGAAGTCGTTGGAAAGGTTTACAATATGTCGAATCCGAAGAAAACCCTCGCAACGATAGATGGATCTTGGAGGGGTGCTGTGTATTGGCAAAAAGCCAACGAAAAGCAGGTGCGTGCACTTACCGCATTCTTCTCACAAAATGCATTTCTTTCACTTACCAAGCATACCAGAAACCTAATCCAACTCAATCCCTATCTTCCTTAACCTCCTACTTACGCATCAGAAACATCTCATGATCGACATCTCCCGCCAAGTCGCCACCAAAATGTACGTAAAACCCCTCGACCAACAAAACGAATGGGAATCCCGTCGTGTCTGGGCGGGTCTCACAAAAGCCCTCCACTCCCGGGACGCCACAACCGCCAATAAACAAAAACATATGGTGGAGGAGGACCAACGGCGGCGGATTGCGGAGATGAAAAAAATGGGGGTTGCGTATGTGCCGAGACTTTTGGAGATTTCGCCGGAGGGACGGGTGACGGTGAAGAAGGTGGAGGTTGAGGAAGAGGAAGAGGAGGAGGTGGAAGAGGTAAACGGGACGAGGGAGGAGGATGGTGATGTGGGGGAGCAAACGGATGTGGGGACATCGGCGACATCGTCGGGGAGGAGTTCGTTGGTGGAGCCGCGTGATAAGCAGGTTGAGACATTCTCGGACCCGGATGAGATCACGCTTGTTGGGGTTGAAGGACATTAGCAAAGTTACCTGCTTAGATATGGAGATATATCATAGAAATAGGACCAAACAACTTTATTTATGTGTTAGCTATAGTATTCAATAAAGGTGTAGAGTTTAGATGACGCTTTTAGACTTATACCCTCATCATCTTTTGTATGTCAACTGAATCGACGAATCTACTCACATCTGCGTCTTGCTCCCCTTTTCCCATCCACACATCCCACCCTGCATCATGATTGAACCCAACCAACTTGAACCTCAGCTGAATTGCACCGATTTTCCGTATCCGTACTGACGTGCTGGACCGATTCTATAGCTCCGACGCATTCGAAGCGAAACCGACCCAGACTGTTCCTAAGTGTAGATGAGTTCGCAGGTGTTCGCAGCACTTACTGTAACTTAGTTGCGTCGCTGATGTTTTGCAACGTTGTTGCAACCTGCCCGGTTCTCAAGTGTGTAAGGCATGTCTCTGTTTTCTTCTTACGCCCACTTTCAGACCTTAGCCCTGGACCGAGCCAACCTCTCAAATCTTCCGTTCAGACTTGACTGACAATTAGCGTTCTCCGAAGCAAAGTTCAGAGCACGGTCGTCGCTCCTGCAAGACCAAAACTTGGACGGAATGATTTCAAGGCAGATCTCAAGGAAATAAACAAACGTTTTGCGGCGTTCTTGCAACCTGAAGGCCATCCCAGCTCTCAAGTGTGTCCGGCATGTCTCTGTTTTCTTCGAAACCCTACCCTTTCAGACCTTAGCCCTGGACCGAGCCTGGCCCAATCCGTTCAGACTTGACAGTTAGCGTTCTCCGAAGCAAGGTTCAGAGCACGGGACGCTGACTTTGTCGGAATGATTTCAAGGCAGATCTCAAGGAATGCATCCCCAATGTTTTGCTTTGTGAGCAAGTTTGTTGTTGGGGTTGCCAGTATCGTCGCTTTAACGTTTTGTGCACAGAGATTGTGCATTTGTAGTAAACAAAAGGGATGAAGTGATGTCAAACGCTGCAAGTAAGTTCAAGATAAGATAAATATTGTATTCTTTTATTTTCTTTCAAAGACACAGTTTTCTATCGAAAATGAGGAAAGTAATTGGTATCAGACCACCGTCTATGAGGATAAAAGTAAAAAGAAGAAACCAGAAATCTAAAAGTTTTACATGAGGCATTCAGGGTGTAAATAAAACATTGAGGCTCTCTACATGGAAAAAAGAAAAACAAAAACACAAAGTCGTTTGAGGGGGGGAATGAGGTTTAAGTTACTTAGTGTACTTAGTACACGATCTGAGCGGCAACGATAGAAAGCCCAGCGCCAGTGCCGAAAAGCAAGACCTTATCCCCACGCTGCACACGACCGGTGTGGATAGCCTCGTAAAGTGTGTTGGGGATGGACGCCGAGATACAGTTACCGTACTGCTCAAAGGCCTCAAAGACCTTGTGGCGTTGGTGTGCGGGGAGCATACCCTTCCATGCGTTGAGACCCTTTTTCGAGGCTTGGTGGAGGATGATGCACTTGGTGTCGTCCCAGACGAGGTCGTCGTCGAAAACGCCGGGCATGACCTTGTCCATGAAGGCGGGCATGTTGAAGACGGCCCATTCGAGGAGCTTGGGGCCTTGCATTTGGAAGGTGAGGTCCTTGCGTTTGGCGCCGGCGGAGAAGGGGTGAGGGGCAGTACCACCACCAGGGATCGTAGCGAGTTCGAAGTAGTCGCCCCATGTCTTCTGGTAGAAGCGAACGAACTTTGAGTTTTCGGTGGGAGCAGCGCGGGTGAGGATAGCGGCGGCAGAAACGTCACCGAAGAGGGCGGAGTTGTGCATGTTGTCCCAGTCCAAACCTTCGTCGGGGCAGTGTTCTGAGGAGACGACGGCGACGGTGCGGTAGGCGCCGCTGTTGATCATGCTGGAGGCGACGTTGTAGGCGACGACGAAGGACATGCAGGTGGCGTGGACGGTGAAGCAAGGGATCCCGGATTTGCCCAAACCAAGATGACGCTGAATAAGGGCGCCCTGGTCAGGGATGGGGCGTTCACCCAAGGCACTGGCGTTGATGATGCAGTCGAGATCGGTGAGCTTGATTCCCGCGTTTTTGACGGCGTCTTCAACCGCACGAGCGGCCATGTAACTTTGAGATTCACCCTTCTTCTTGTCGGCGCGGTAGCGAGCGAGGACACCGAGGTTCTTCTTCACCCAGCCGGGGGTCCAGTGCGGGAAACGAGCTTCAAGCTGTTCAGTTGTAATGTGCTGGGAGGGAAGATACCGGCCCATTGCGAGGAGCTTGACGGGGAGGTTCAAATCTTGGACAACGGCGTCATCGCGGTAATCACAAGCGGGGCGCGGCTGCTCGCGAACGGGGATGGTGAAGGGCTCAGGCTCGCGGTTGATGTCGCGGCGGTTGCTGTTGTCGATGTGGGTTTCGGCGGATGCCATGAAGTGGGCCATGATGTTGGCGGTGCGTCTTTCCGCTGCGGTGATGGATGAGGATGACATTTTGTTTTGGTTGTTGTGAGTTCACAGGAAGTATACCTAAATCGGAATCTGATCAGCGGCGTGATGGATTTTGAGGAGAGCAAGGTCCGGCGGTCTTATAATAAAACTGCGAGCCAGACTGGAAGCCAGACTGTGAGCGGTGTTTGAAAGACTTTTGAGCGTCACAACTGTCACATATTCCAAGTCAAAATTTTCGTATTTTTTTTCTGTGCCCGGACTTCTCACCTCCCAAACCCTCCCTCTCACCACCGTCGAGGCACCGTCGAGGACTGCGGCAAGAATGCAGGCACGAAATGTTTATCTTTCTCTTCCAAGTTCTCAGAAGACCCAGGTTCTGACCCATTAGATTGTGTCAAATGTCGTAATCGCCCCCAAAAAAACGAAAAATTCTGAAGACTAGAGTCTGGCAGTCAAGTGCCCATTGTACGTGAACAGAGTCAAAGGCACGCCTTCCGCCGAGTAAAAAAATTGGCGTGGTTTGAATACTTCGGTGCAGACGTTCCTCACTCTCTGCCTCACCTCTCTTTGACCCACTCGTTGACCCTGCCTCTACGACCCCGACCCCTTCACCATGCACCATGCGCAGGGAAGAAGGGACTCTTGCGCCATTTCTCTAAACGTCGAAATGATCGAAATGCTCTCCAACTGAGTTGCCCGGCCAATCTTGGGGGCGAATCTGGCGTTTCTGCAGTTCTTAACTCGTCTTCATACAATACGTTTTGACGTGCTGTAACATCGATGTAATGTCCTCGAACGTGAAGAAAACCCAGACCATGGTTACATGGGATGGGGGGTCTTCCGCACGACTCCAAAATATGTTTTTGCGTAAATCGCACCATACATTGGTCATAGATTTGTATAAACTGCGTCTTCTGGAAACCTGTCAGTGCGCCCATGGATCGTCCTCTCGATCGTTTTGACCCGAGTCCAAGAACAGCAGCATCCGAAACAAAAAAAGAGGATCGTCTGTGATCACTGATTCGCGTTATGTTTTCGTAACGTTCTAAAATCATCCGAGACGGTCTTACGGTCTTGGGTAAATAATACCTGGGTAAATAGAGAGCCTGATTGTTCAGTGTTGGCGCCTCACTTGCATTTGAAGTTTTTGTGTGGGAGAATGTGTGTGAAGAAGAGAGAGAGTCGCGAACACCACACGTCTGTGTGTCACCATCGTCGGAGTTTTGAAATTGTCGAAAAAAAAATTTTCATTTGCCGCCAGAGTCGCACAAGTCTGGAAAATTGCGCCGAGTTTCTGGGTTTCAATTCCAATTCCGATCGTCGCCCCTTAACAATAATATGCAACATCAACCAACATGCACGACAGAGAGACTTGCGAGAGACTTGGACCCAAACTTGGAAAATGGAAAATGACAGCCATCTTCTCTTTTGCACCTTTGCAACTCACACACTCAAATTTTCTTTACTTTACTTACCTACCTAAGTTGGTTCCAAGTTGAGTTGGGTTGGCAAAATAATTGAAGTAAGCCCCCCTTCACTTCTCAAACGAACCCTCTTCTCCTAATAGACAGCTTCTTGCGTACTTGTACTTTTTCCATGTTTGGAAAACTCAACTCCCGGTCATGAACCCCTCTCCAGCGACCGTGAACGTGAACGTGAACGTGAACGATGACGACTATTCCGTCGACAACCGCAAAACGACAACTTCACCCACGACCGCTGTCTTCACCATGAACGCCGAGAGTGCCAGCGACAAGTCTCAGCCTGCGGTTGAGCCGAAGAAACCGGCATCGACTCAATCCCAGGACGAATCTGACACCGCAGAGACTGCCCAGAAAGTACCTTTCACACATCTCTTTCGATTTGCGCGTCCGTTCGACATCTTATTGATGGTTCTGGCGACGGTGTGCTCGATCGTGAGCGGTATGGACTCATCTGCCCCCCCTTTTTGTTGTGATATCCGAAATCTGAGGAGGATCTGGCGCCCTGATCTGGTACGAAAAGCGCAAAAATGACTGAATATCCGTTCTAAACTCCGCTCTTCAAACACAGGCATTGGCATGCCCCTCGTCACCGTCTTTTTCGGTGACATCGCCGACTCCATGGTCCTCTACGTCCCAGAAAGCAGTCCAAAATGGCAAAACAACACCGTCGCCTACCGACTCGCTGTCTCCGCTGGTCTCGTCACCACCAAAGAAAAACTAGATAGCCAAATGACAGGCGCCATCTTGAAGATATGCTGGTTGGGTCTCGGCGTGTTCTTCGCTTCATATTTTCAGATTTGGCTGTGGATGTGGGCCGGGCAAAACCAGACAAAGAGGATTCGGATGCGGTATTTTAGGGCGATTTTGCATCAGGATGTTGCGTGGTTTGATGGGATTTCGACAGGAGATTTGACGGCGAGAATGTCAAGGTGGGGGCATAGAACGGATGCATCTTGGGAGTGTGGGATCGGTTGGGCCGCTTAGACTTCATGCGAAAATTGCCTACTGATGCACGGAATGTTTCCATTTCACCAGCGATATGAATGTTATTCAGGACGGAATTTCAGAAAAGATGGGTTTCGTGATTCAACATATGACAACCTTTATTGCAGGGTTCGTGATCGCTTTCACAAAGGGTATGTTTCAAATAGTTTTCAGAAGCTTACCACGTCACATGTTCTTCATGTCTAATCTTTCTTTCTTTCTCGCTTTACCATTGAAAGGCTGGCAACTCGCTCTCGTTCTTATCTCCGTATTCCCCCTCCTAGCAGGTTGCGCCGCCTTCATGTCCAAAGTCGTTGCTGACGGATCAGGCAAGGGCCAAAACGCCTACGCATCTGCTGGAGCTGTGGCCGAGCAAGCACTGTTTGCAATCAAGACAGTGGTATCATTTGGAGGGGAGGAAAGGGAGGCTGAGAGGTACCGCGGTCATTTGGAGACCGCGTTCAAGTCTGGGATTAAGAAAGGTCTACTGTTGGGCGTTGGTAAGTACCGTGGCGAAGAGGGAGGGGAAATCTTGGCATTTTCATATCACGAATATCTTTGATCCTGAACCCCTTCTTTTCTTCCCCCCTCATTGCAGGCATCGGGATGATGTATTTCTTCCTTTTCGGATTCTACGGCTTGGGATTTTGGTACGGCGGCGTCCTCATCGTGAACAACACGATGACATACGGGAAGATGTTGAACACCTTCTTCTCCGTCCTCATCGGCGCATTTTCAGTCGGCAATGCATCCCCAAACTTGAACGCCATGAGCGCCGCCCAAGCTGCCGCTTACAAAATCTTCAGCGTGATCGACCGGAAGCCCACTATCAACAGTGATACCACGGAAGGGTTGAAAGTCAGTTTGCCGTCGTCTCGCGATAAGAGCGCAACCACGTCACCAGCACCCACGGAGGCAGTAATCGAATTCCGTGGGATTAAATTCGCATATCCATCCCGAAGCGACGTGACCATCCTCCACGACTTCTCCCTCGCCCTCGCACCCGGCAAAACATACGCCCTCGTCGGCGCATCGGGCTCAGGCAAATCCACCATCATCAAACTCCTCGAACGGTTCTACAACCCCACATCCGGGTCCATCTTCCTCAATAACCGTCCTCTCGAGACATACAATGTGAAATCCCTTCGAAGTGCGATGGGGATCGTGACGCAGGAACCGACACTGTTTGCTGCGTCTGTGAGGGAAAATGTGATGTATGGGTTGTCGAGTGAGGTTGTAGCGGCGAAATCGAAGGAGGATGTGGAGAGGATGGTGGTGGAGGCTTGTAAGTTGGCTTGCGCGCATGATTTTATTAAGATGCTGCCGAGGGGGTATGATACGGATGTGACTGGGTCGAACCTTTCTGGAGGACAGAAGGTATGTTTCGCGTGAGCATGAACATGAACAAACGTTTGAGAGCGTCTTTCTTTTTTGTTGTGCTTGTTTTTTGTCTCTTCTGACCCCGCTTTCCGTTCTTTCCCTCTCTCACTCCCCCCCTCCCATCCATTCTATGCACACGTGTTTAGCAACGCATCGCCATTGCTCGTGCCATCATTAGCCAGCCACAGATCTTGCTTTTGGATGAAGCGACTTCTGCCCTTGACTCGGCGTCGGAACGGCAAGTTCAACAGGCTCTGGACAATGCATCGAAGAATCGTACTACAATCGTCATTGCGCACAGGTGAGTGAGTGGCATGGGTTATTCAAGGGACGCTAGATGGGAGAGGGTTCTAAGAGAGCGTTGAGAGTGACATACTTGAAGATGTCGGTCTCAATCGTCGTTTTTGGTTTTGGACTTCATCACGAACTAACGCAAACCAATCCCTCCGTTTTCTCATTCAGATTAAACACGATCAAAAATGCCGACTGTATCGTAGTCATGGACAAAGGCCGCATCGTCGAAATGGGCACACACTCTGAACTAGAAGCAAAACGTGGACTCTACGCCACACTCATCAAAGCCCAACAACTCCAACAATACGACGACCCTCCCGAATCATCTGACCAACCTGCAGACGAAACCCAACCCGATGAAGACCAGAAACAAAGCCCCATAATCACAAACATAGCCGATTCTCGTACGCTACTCACACGTTCCCGCGATTCCATCAAGAGGGCTAGTATGAGCCACATAGGATTGAGCTGGTGGGGTAAACAGGATGACGCGTTTATGGAGGACGGAGGCTCTGAAATGATTCGGTTGAAGAAGTACGACACGTGGAGTATTTCTCGGTCTGTCACTGCGCAGGCTCGTGCACACCGGGCTTCATTCACCTCGTTCACCAGTGGAGGTCGACACCGCATGAGGCTGCATTCAAAGGAAGATACAGATGAGTCGGTTGGTGCGGATTTCACTTCAGAGGTGAATCAGGAGCGTGGAGTGATTTCTTTGCCACGGTCTATAGTTTCGACTATTGGTACTGCGAGGGTGAACATGGGAGGGAGTGATGCTGATGGACGCAAGCCCGGGGGGATTTGGTTGAGGTTGATCAAGATGACGAGGACGGAGTGGCATTTGTATGTGTTGGGGACGATAGGTGCTTCATTCAATGGGTGTATCTTCCCGGTGTTTTCGATCATCTTCTCCAACATTTTCGACGCGTTTACGCCTCCAAAGGTGCGTTTCACATTTAATCTCTTGTTTTTTTCTCAGAATTCTTCGCAACACCATTCCTTATCCCCGTTACTCACTCCATTTTGATTCCCAGACCAAATCCGAAATCTCCTCCACCACAAACTTCTGGGCCGCCGCCTTCGGTTTCCTCGCCCTCATCTCCCTCATCACCCAATTCCTGCAACTCGCAGCATTCTCCATCTCTGGTGAATACCTAACCAAACGCATCCGATACGAATCCTTTAAAGCCATCTTGCGGCAAGAGATGGCTTTTTTTGATGAGGAGGAGAACTCGAAGGGAGCGTTGGCGGCCAAGTTGGCGGAGGAGGCCAAGTTGGTGCAGGGGTTGACGGGGGAGTTGTTGGGGATCGTGTTGCAGACTGTGGCGAATTTGGTGTCGGGGGTGTTGATTGGTGAGTTGGTTTCTTCAATGGATGAGGTCTCTCTTTTCGCCGATTTCGTCATTCAAGTTGGTTCCTTTTTCTCACCAATTTTTCTTTCCTTCACACACCACCTTCTGCAATAACCAGCATTCCTCCACGGCTGGGAACTCACCCTCGTTCTCGTCGGCATCATCCCCCTAATCCTCCTCGCCGGCGCTATGCAATTCAAAGCCCTCCAAGGCTACGGCGACAAAACCAAAGTCTTCTACCTCGAGGCGAGCCAAATCGCGTGCGAGGCTATTGGGAGCATCCGCACGGTTGCGACACTTGCGAGGGAGATGTATTTCTACGAAACTTTTGGGAGTGCGTGTAATCTTCATATCCTTTCTCTCTTGACTTGACTGTCTCTGCACTCACTTTCGATCGTCTGGCTCCCACGATCCCTGATTAGATTGAACTCGTAAGAATGAAGCAACTAATAGTAATGACGGTCTGGATCTTTCCACAAATATTTTATTTTTACCTCGAATAGAGCGCATCGAAGGTGCACACCGTGTCGTAATCCGCGGCGCAAGTGTATCATCCATCGGATACGGTCTCTCCCAAAGCGTCATCTTCTTTGCTTATGCTGTTGCGTTTTACTACGGGTCTCGGTTGCTTCTTTGGGAGAAATATACGTCGAAGGATGTTATTACGGTTATATTTGCGAGTGAGTGTTGTGTGCTTTGCAACTTTTGTGTATGGCTTTGTCCTCGTTTTGTGGGAGTGGCGAAAAGAGATCATAAGAATCTAACTGGTGTGTTCGGTCTATTCCTTTGCTACAAAAAAAGTTATTTTCATGGCCGTTGCCGCTGGATCAAGTGAGTACTCCTACCTGTTTCGTGCGAATTACGTGCTTTCTGATTTTTTGCCCTGGCGAGTAACTAACTGATCGCGTCTTTGCGTCTTCTCTTCCACCTCTTTTTTTCAGTCCTGTCCCTCACCCCCGACACATCAAAAGCCCAAGCAGCCGCCACCTCAATCTTCGCCCTCCTCGATCGTACCCCCTCAATCGGTCACTCCAAATCCGAAACCCACCGCCCACCAAAACCAGCAAGCAATCTCCAAACCAAACAAGACCCCGCCTCCGTAACCTTCCAGAACGCCCACTTCTCATACCCCTCGCGCCGCCATATACCCATCCTCCGCGGTGTCGATTTCGAAGTCAAACCCGGCCAAACGGTCGCGCTTGTGGGGCCTAGTGGGTGTGGGAAAAGTACTTGCATCTCCATTTTGCAACGGTTTTATGATATTCAGCGGGCGTCGGCTTCGAGGTTTTCGACTGCTTCGTCTGCAGAGATGAGGAGACGGAGTAAATCGCCCAACGACGACGACACCATGGCCAGCAACCCGGTCCGATCGCAGCAACCCGCTTCGGTTGATGTGGATAACGTCGATGTGATTAGGTGGCACCTCCCCAGTTTGAGGAACCAGATGGCGCTGGTTTCGCAGGAACCTATATTGTTTGATTTTAGTATACGGGAGAATATTGCGTATGGGAAGCCGAGTGAGGGGGGTGAGGGAGTCTCGCAGGAGGAGATTGAGGCTGCGGCGAGGATGGCGAATATTCATGATTTCATTATGTCGTTGCCGGAGGGGTATGATACGAGGGTGGGGGAGAAGGGGTCGCAGTTGTCTGGTGGACAGGTATGTGTCGCATTTTCAGTCATCTTCCTTGTCAAGACTCGTTCACCTTCAATTCCTTCAAGTCACAACCATCCACTAAGCACCCCACCCCTCCCCCCACTCCCACACAGAAACAACGCGTCGCAATCGCCCGAGCCCTAATCCGCAACCCCCGCATCCTCCTCCTCGACGAAGCAACCTCTGCCCTCGACTCCGCCTCCGAGCAAGTAGTCCAATCCGCCATCGATTCCGCATCGCAAGGTCGGACCACCCTCGTCATTGCTCACCGGTTGTCAACGATTCAGCATGCGAATTTGATTTTGGTGTTTGATAAGGGTGGGATTGTGGAGAGGGGGACGCATCAGACGTTGTTGGCGAGGGG
>JADGJF010000983.1:0-12900 GCA_027596845.1 Quaeritorhiza haematococci
TCCCCCCTCTCCCTTTCAGAACGCATAAATGATAAACTGGTGGTCTCTCCTTCGTACTGGAAACCACCTGAGAATGTGCTGCAGGAGTTTCAGCCTGAAGAGATGATGCGGCGGATTGCGGAGGAGACGGTGCGGAGGCAGAGGATTAGAGAGGAGCAGGCAATGAAAGAGAGGATGCATCGGGAACAGAGGTGGGTCTTTGTTCGAAATCTCGAGGCAATGTCCATAAAAATATTGCTCAGTATCATCCCGACGTAATTTCTCATTTCCGTTCGCCTCTTCTCATTCTGACGACGTTGATCGACACCCAACTTGGAAAATGCTTCAGAGAGAAGGAACGCCGAATAAAACAAGAACAAAAGGAGCAGGAGAGGAAAACTAGAGATGAGATAAGGATGCAATACGCGGTAGACCTGAAGGCGGGAAAGGTACGCTTTATGTGCCGTTGGTTTTTGAGAGCCGTGGTTCCGGGTTGGTTCCGGCGGCATTTGATATCGGAGGTTGCAATTTCCCGTCCGTATGCATCATTCGACGATACTCGAAACTCATCCTCCGACTCTTCTTTCTTTTGCCAACCCGTCCAACTTCTGAAAGGATACCTTCTACATAGGATGGATCACGCACCAGCCTCCACAGACGCCGGTGTGGAAACGCAGATGGATGGAGGTTAAGGTTGCGTGTCAAACTCTTCCTTTTTTCAAATGTCTTTTGCTTGCATATCATCTTCCCCTCCACGTGTCTCTAAAGGAATCTTTGCCTTTACGCCTCCTCCTTTCCCAATCCATTCCAAACACATCCTCAGGGCTCCACCGTCCACCTCTACAAAGACGCCACAACCCCAACCCCCTCACATACCCTCACCCTCCACCGCGCCCGAATCTCAGACTCACGGCATACAGACGAAGACCATGACGGACCAGCCGTGGCCCTACCCAATAGTTTTGTGGTAACGGTCAAGGTTCTATACGGGTCGGTTGAGAGGGAACAGGAGCATGCGTTTTTTGCGGATGATCGGGTAGGGTATTTGAAGGCGATGGCAGCATTCGAGTTTGGGAGTGGGCTAGATTGAAGTTGATCTTGATAGATCAGATTGTACATAAGAAACTTTAGATTAAATTCGGACGGATAGAGACAACACGAAATCTCAGGGTGCCTCTCGCTCTTTTGCGTCATCATTGCAGTAAATCTCTCCTTGCATTCATATGAACATGTTTCCTATATTCCCACAATCGAATTCTACACCTTTTCATAATTGAGGGCAGATGGAGCCAGCATTGGGGCGATGGTTATCGCCGAGATGTTGATTCCGAAATCTTGCATCAAACCATCGATTGACCACGAAATTATCCGAGATCCACATTCTTTCAACCCAGACACCGCCTCCTCTTTCCTGCCAACTGCATCCCTGCGTCTATCTCATCACAACCATCAATATCCTCACGGCCGCTGTAAATAATTCATGATGTTTCGCAAGGACTCGTTCGCAGGTCCCCACTTGAATTCCCCTGTCTGCCCGAAGTTCAAAATAAAGCGGGGCATGTTGCGGAGGTAGGGCACGTAAAGGCGGGGTTTGATGCCCCGAACAACGGGTCCTTTTGTGAGTTTTCCCAGACAAGGTGAAAGAAGGGATTGTTCGTTTAGACGTCAGACATGTTTTCCCGCTACCCCCCTCCCCTGCTTCAGGGAGCACAGCAAGCCCAGAGAACCTCTCCGAAAGCACGAATCTGTACTTACCCATCAGAGTGCCATTGATTGTGAACACAACACACCGGTCCGAGAGACTGCACCCAACCCCCAGCACGTCCCCTTCCGCCAATTCGATTCCAGGAAGAACTGCATCTACACGGAACCCATCTACCGCTGGACTAAACACATCAGGGGTTCCCACTTCGTCGTCGTCTGCATGGCGTTGAAGTTCAGCGAACAGTGCCCTGTCAAAGGCCGTTGGTGCGTTGTTCCCGTCTTCTTGGTCTTCGTGTTCTGGGTCGCGGTTGGCGGTCACGAAGAAGGCGCGATTACAGTGGAATGCGAGGAAGTGAACGCGGTTCTCGCGATCGACGATGCCGATTTGGATACATCTGTTGGGAATTCATAGGAGGACAAATGCCGGATCATATATGGAGTCAGAAGATCCGAACAAAACATCAATACAAACGACTTCCGCAAATGAGAATCAACTCACTGAGAAGGCTTCAACCCCCGTTTCCCAACTGCCACTTCAAAATAGAACGAGATATCGAACTCGAATTGAGTCGGGATCAGCGAAGCATTAGAAGTGGAGCTGTTCACGGACACCTGTGGCGCCAAAGACCGAATCGGGGACGAGCAATCGTCTGTTTGCTCTTGTTGTCCATTGCTTATAACGGAAGACGGCGACGGAGTACCGGCGATGTCCATGCCAGGTTGTCCCCACGGGAGTTGGTCAACTTCGGGAGTGCCATCGACCTTGATGCTCTCGAGAGTTTCCGGTGCTTCATCTGATTTCGGTGTTTCATTTAATTGAGATTCGATATCAGTACAAGGCAATAGCCAGGTAAGGGACGAAGAAGTGAAAATAACCAACCTTGAATGTCCACGGCAGATGAGCTCTCCTTTGTAGAAGCTGGGGAAACAGCCGCGGGGAGTGAGGCCGTTGGTGACGGAAACATGTCATTTCTGATGTGTTGGAGAGCATGAGCGACAGGCAGGTATCCGTCCGGAAGGTATTGCAGTTGATCTAGTCTGTCTCCCATCCGGACTCGACCTCCTTGCCCCGATGCCAAAGATATGGCGGGATACCTGTAACGCCGCCAAACACAGCAGGTAAAGGAAGGGTATTCAGCATTTTCATTTGCCTGTTTTTGACATCAATGAATAATACGAAGAGAAAGATGCACTGAACATCCTTACCATGTCTCGTTAGTCGTAACTGACTCAAAGGCGACTCCGAGATCGACCCCATTGCGGTAATAAGATATGGCCCCTTCATCCAAGTCAATCAATGCTGTGATGACGTCCCCAGAGAACCATTCCTCTCCATAGGCGTTCTGCGAGAGGCCAAAGAATGGTACGATGAGAAGTATGTTTCGAGTTCTCATAGCAGGACCGCTGCTGGGGAAAGATGGGAGCGTAGAAAGCGAAAAATCAACATACGTCTTTTGGAGCGTATCCATGCCATTTCTTTCTCCGGTGGCCATCGTAGGCGTACGAAAATTCGTCATCTTTCCATAAACCGTTGAGTTGCACGGAACGTGTTAGCCAGTGTCAATGGCATAATGGAACCCACTTCCTTTTCGGTTTTGAATCGGCATTACCTCCTACGCCCGTCCCTGCCTCCGGATCAAAGGTACATTCCTTGGTCGCCCATCCAATTTGAATAATTCCGTCCGTGTGAAGAACAACCTCATACGCATACCGCCCTTTGTCGCGTATGCCGATATTACCGCGTATGCTCTCAAATGTCCATGAATCGTTTCTCATCTGCATTTCCAAGTTCTTGGAGCTGAGTCCTTTGTTTAATGATCAAAAATGGACTGGAGAAAATCTCTTACCTCCCATCCTGTCGGGGAAAGAAGTATGTACGGCGTTCTATCCCTTTTGCTCAACATGACATAAGCGGGCGACTCCGCAGCGTCAGAGTCGCCCTCACCGTCGCGAGCAAAGTGACAGCTGTAGTCGCACAGTACTTCCAGGAAGCATTCCCCATAAAACCTCGGCATTTGTGCACTTTCTAGGAAAAGGTGTCGCAGCACAGAGGTAAAAGCGTAAGGGACCTTCAAAATTTCGGATTTCGCGGGAACTGTGATTGTTGGTTGCAGAATAACAAGATATGCGCTACTTTAACATATATGTTGTGGGCGGTTTTGAATTCGAAAGAACACAAACGCAATGGGATACGCACCTTTGCGAACACAATTGGACAAAGCGACCAATGCCTGGTCCGTCAGGTCTTCGTGCTTTTCGCGGATGAGCTCCACAACAAGAGCGAGAACCTTCTCTTGGAGTAGGAAGTTACGAGGTGCATCTGCAATCACGAAGTTTCGGCTTTAGAATCATCTCCGAAACTCTGAGTGGAAGTTCCAATGGCCCCAACACACAACCCATAAAAGTACCATATTTGAAGATCACAGCGAGCACGCTTACAGCGTGAGTTCCGAGTGCATCCTTGACCTCCTTCAACATGGTGAACCGATCGTCCATATCTTTGAACCCAAACCCCCGGTTCCACGCCATCTGATCGTCGGATGGTGCTGAAGAGGTCGCAGACGAGGCTGCAGGCACAGTTTTGGATAGGCTTCCCACCACCTGCCTCACATCGCCGCCTATTCCAGCGAACGTGTCCAGCATAGAACTGCGCACTTCTACCTCGCCCTCTTCACCATCGCAACCCTCCTGGAATACAACAGCCGACGGTGTATGTATCGGGGTCTCATCATCGTTCTCAACCGTGCCAGCGACTCCCCCATTCATCACGAAAGCGTAAGTAAACACTGGAAGGAACAAGACGTCGAGAATGCAGCTTGCAAGGAGTTGAAGTTGATCGGGCATAAGCTCGGCCATTGACGTTATCGTCCGGATCGGGGTATTGACTCCATCCTCATCCTCATCTGCGTTGCTTTCAATCGGGATGCTATCAAACACGCCCGGCTGTCCGAATATGTAGAAACTGTCAAGGTAACCGATGAGCCGGTTGCAGATTTCTTGTGTATTATGGAGTGTTTCAATGTGAAGTGATTCTTCCAGTCGCTCCAGAGACGTCTTGACCGTAGTAATTGCCGTTTCTACGGGGCTTTTGCTTTGCTCATGTGACGGCGACTGTAGGGACGGGGAACCTGTATGCGTTGGTGTTTGTGGTGTGTCAACATCGGAACTTTCTATGTTGATGGGTGAAGTTCCCGAGGAAGCACTTGATAGTGGTTTCGGCCGGACAGATACTCGCTGCGGTTCCGGAAGCAGGGAGTTGAGGCACAGAGACACATACATCACGATCTTGGCAACTAATGGGGAAATTGTGGTCGACAATATCTCAAGCTTCAAAGTAGGGTCTTCACAAAGGGAAAAAGTGACAGTCACTAAGAAACGGCGAATACATTGATAGATTGGTTCATTAATGCGGGGTTTACCTTTTCCGGCGATTGTGGTTAGTGTTTTCGCAGATACTGTTTGGAGATTCTCCCTATCACTTTCCAAGACAAGGTGTTTCAAAAGCTCGATCCCACCGTTATCTGCAATGCCCTGGACCATAACATCTTTGAAGCAATATCGCAAAGTGGGTCTGTCAGCTTGAAGCGCGGCGACCTCGATTGCGTGAAAGACCTCAGAAAGCCCGAGACTTACTCGAAATTGTTGCCAAATTCAAAAGTAGAGCGGCACCGGCATATTGCAGATCCACCTCGTCAGACCTGCAGAATTGGAGAACTGCATAGAGCATTTCCGATGCTGCGATAGCACTGTGGTTCCTCACTGATGTCGTTTTCGGATGCGGACCATGTTTTGTTGTGAGTCATTGGGAACGGACAAAAAAAGCGTCCAGTTTGCGAATTAGAGGCAAGTAGCTCACCAGAACTGCACAAGTACACAAATATATCGGCAATATACAGCGACAAATGCACACTCGCGTTTCCGCAAAGGTCAATCAATATATCCAGGCCTTTGCATTCAATGAATTCCTCGTGCGCTTCGGCTATAAAGCATGTATTAGTGACTTTGCGATGGTCTTTTGCGCAAGAATGATCTTTTTCCAAAAGCAGGAGGGACAACTTACCGTTCCCAACAAGATCATGGAGCAAGGCCAACGCCCAATATTGTGATTCTTCATCTGACGACTTCAAGCACGGTATTGTTTTCTTGACGAGACCTGATCGCACCATTTCCAACTGGAACGCTTCTGCTTGTCGATGATGTTGAAGAGAATTTGGAAGGTAAGAAAATGGCCCTAAATTGTTAGAGGATGTTGATGTTCGATACGCACCATTTCGGATACCCAAACATTTGAGGGTTCGCAAAATGATCCGCGGGATGCAAGTCTCCTCCGTTCCAAGCAGGCTCGACAATATTTTGAGGATCCCTTTCACGTTGCAGAATGCTTGCCTTGCGATGTCTGAGGGAATACTGATCGATCATCAGACTTCCGAGACTGCGCATATCATACGACTGTAAAGACACGAAACCACAAACCTTTGATGACAAACTCATGCATCAAGAACACAGCCCATGAAACTAGTTCCATATCATCTACGGGACGCAAAACAGCAGCTCATGTCAGAAAGTAGTTTCGGGGCACAATATTTCCGAATCATCTGATCCGTACCATTTCTCAGACATGAGGAGATCAAAGACACCATGTTCATGTCAAGTAGTTTGGTAAGCTGCACACGCGACCGGGGTTAGCATGGTTAATCCCTGAAACCTCGCAATCCTTCGTGCAATCAGATGGAAATTGGATACCTGTTTTGTGGCCTCTTTTGCCCGAAAATAGTGCTTTCTCAGTATCATGAACGCCATATGAAAGGATGTCTTAGGCCGAAAGGTTGAGACCACATACCGGAGCTTTCCATGCTTGAAATCAAGCGGACGAGAGAATGCAGACACAACTTCTGCATATTTGCGTTTCCAAAAGTCAATCTCGTCATTTGTGCAAGAAGCGCCACCATCCCCTTTCTGATCATTATGTGGTGCAGTTCCTCTAATTTTGCGTGTCCGGAAAGGTAGGGTCAAGTTGGCTTTTATGAGCACATACACCAGGAGAAACCAATTTAGATGCTGTGAAATTCCAAGATTGTTTACCTGTTAGGGACAATTGATGGACCAACAGCAGGGACCAATACTTCAAATCGCTACTGTGCGTCGGAGACACCAATAGGAAGTTGATGAGTGGATCTAGAGCACCATATTTGACAATCTTGACCTTCCGACGATCTACAAGAGGTTGAAATTTGGACGGAAACGTATCCACTGAGTATTACTCCATTCAATCTCAAACACGAGTGATATGCAAAACGAACCATTGTTGGAGACCAGTCGAAACAGAGCTACGACAGCGTATCTATGTGTGGCTTCTGGACTATCCGTGGACAGGACACGGGTGAGGATCTTTAAGACACCCAGCTTGACCAGCACGGACCGATTGTCCTCTAATTTCGGGAAAACGCGGTTAAACGTTTCAGGAAACATATTCGGACTTCTATGTTAGTGGGGTGAATGAAACCAGTGTGTGTTTCCGCTCAACCGAGTCCATATGTGCACCCTTTTGCAAAAACTTGCCATGTTTTGTGAGTTGCTGCAGAGTTGCGACGGCCTTTTGTCGAAATTCCGGGTCTCTACTCTCGCATAACTTGATGATATCCGGAAGATACTCCTCTGCAAAGGATTTTCTTCGGTTAGGACAACTGAAAGAAGGACATTGTTGTAGAACTGTGCGCCCTTGACTGCGTACTTGACATTGCCCGATCAAGAAGTATTCGGATTGCGCTTGAAAAGTGGTCAACAGTGAAGCCGGTAAGAGGGAAGGTTCCAAGGCAAAATGTACAAGTCAGAGTTTGTTCGAGAGAGATCCATGCTGCACGGACGACCAGAAAAAAGACCATACCTCTCCTGTAAGTTGATGTTATCTGATCGAGTCAACTCTCCAAGTGCGTCCAGACTTAACACTAGTGCAAGAAAAGGCGTCAGCCGGGGTGCTGCCAAAAAGGTCGCCCGTGGTCCAATGCTCACCATCCTCCGTGCGGGGCATAACGGACTTTGCTTGCTTCTGCTGGAGTTGCTGATACTGTAATTCATCTTGTTCATTCGATATCCCTGGCTTCCTCCAGACATTGCGCAGGATACTGTAGACCATCAGCGTTCCCAGAACGCCTGTGGAGTAGAAAAAGAGCGACATTTGGAGGTCCGCGGATTTGCATGGAAGCTGTCGTACAAGAATCGACCCAACAAGTTGGCACTCACGAACAAGACCACCACCAACACCACCGCAGTTGCCGCCGATATGTCCCTCCGGCCGAAGAAGATTGACTTTGCGGCCGTCTTCGGCCAGTTTAAGTCAGAACTTACAAACATGTACAACTTCTCAAACGTTCGAATTTCCGGTATCGATATGTTCCAAATGGTCTACGACATGTGCACCGCCCACCCAAAACCACACACAGAACTCTTGTTCAACTCCATCGCCGACTTCCTCGCTGAACATGCCACCAATATCGAGCAGGTAACGATGATTAATTGACTCCGAAACCAAGTTTTCCTTACTTGCTACGAGGTGAAAGGAAAACTAAACGCGTCCTGCTTTAGAAAATATTGCAACATGACGATATCGTCTCGGCATATGCACATGAATGGGAAAAATACAAGACCGCATCTACATACGCAAACATCATTTGCGAGTATCTCAACAGAATGTTGGTGAAGTTAGAACCGCCATATCGGATGAAACGGGGTCCACAAGACGGCAGAAGTCGAAGTCGGCAGCAGAGACAATCAATCGAAGCGGTATGCTCTTCATGCAGCTCTTTTCAAGGGGATTTTGAGAACAGGATAGGATTCAAACACAGAGAACAAGAGGGGGGAATGTGACATGGGGCAGGGAGGAGGGGGTGCGGGCCTTAATCCAGTTGTCTTGATCCAATCTAATGCCTCTGTGGACTCCAGCTTGCATTTTACATTTGGAAAGAGCGGATACTTCACAACATCAAAGTGCATCATGCGAACCGTCTCGTCTACCAACTGATGCAAATTGTTCGGCGGGATCGTGACGGGGAAACCGTTCCGCATGAGGTTGTTCGGAAAGCCATGGATTCTTTCGGTTGGTTTCGTGGTTCAACATTCGTTTTGGGAATGATTTGCATCCGGAAGAAACTGACATCAAAGTTATTCGGATGTTTCAGTCGTCCTAAATCGGCACTCACCCCAGCCGTTGCAGCTGTACATTGAAGAATTTGAAACGCCGTATTTGGAGAATACCGTCCAGTATTACGAGAAAGAATCAAGCGAGGTCATTTCTTCGGTATCTGTGTCGAGTTACATGAAAAAGGTGAGTTGGATCTTTTTCTTTGGACTGTACTATAGGTCTCCGAATCTTTCTAAAGAATTCTGGTACGAAATCGTGCAGACAAGCGTACGGCTCGCAGAAGAGGTCGAACGAAATAACCGATATTGTCACAAGACGTCATTCGAAAAGGTACCTTTGCAACTTACAGCTAGATCTGGCACCGAAACCTGGTCATTTTATGGTCCCTCGCCGATAACAGAATTGCCGATCAACATATAGGTCATCAAAGTATTCGAGAACGAATACATCGCCGCACATCAAAAACGGATCCACGGCGAATTCGAGGAAATGGTGGCAAAAGAGAGGTTTGAAGGTTGTCCAAAGCTTGCAACCTCTTCCCCGCCTCCATTCGAATCGCCATCTGAATGTGTCCTTTCCCCATTGGCTTCCAGATTGCACAAATGCATACACGCTGCTGTCACGTATTCCGGATGGCGTCAACCCGCTTCTGGAGACCTACGAGGGTTACATCTCACGAGTTGGGAAGGATCTCGTTGCAAGGCTTGGGTCAGCAGTGGCCAAGGTGAAGATGCTCGAAAATTGTCAACGTCGTGGTAGCCTTTTTCTCGTCGCTTTTCTCATCTTGATGCACCCTCAGGATCCGAAGGATTATGTGGAATCGTTGATCGACTTGCAAGCGAAGTACACAGATATGTGCACCAAAGTCTTTTCGGGAGACGCAGCATTCGTTGCCGCCGTCGACAAGGTATATAATTTGTTCCACAAAACATTTGATGTTACATTACTGACCAATGCATGGTTTGTTTCCACAACTGTTTTTTTCCAAAGGCGTGTAGGTCTATCGTAAACGATACGCAAGTCAACTCAAGCGCAAATGCTCCCGAAGTGCTCGCGCGATATTGCGACATGATCTTGAAGAAAAACGCCAAGATCGTCCTCGGTGACAGTGAAGTGGAAGATAAGCTGACGCGGGTGGTATGTCACGGCTTCCCAACTCTTGCCCAGTTAGTCGGTTGTCTCCAACTTTTCACACGTTCAACGAGCATTTTTCTCACTAGACATCGCTTTTTCCTAAAAAGGTAGTGGTCTTCAAATATGTGGACGACAAGGATGTGTTTCAAAAGTTTTACTCCCGCATGTTGGCTAAGCGGCTGATTTACAGCACCTCTGTGTCGGATGATGCCGAGATGAACATGATATCTCGACTAAAGGTACGCCGTGCTCTCACGAGGAAAAATGAAGAAATGTTCGTCATCGTTGTGAGTATCTGACATTCCAAGCTTCTGTTCGCTATTAGGCAGCCTGTGGGGTCGAGTACACGAGCAAGCTGCAGCGGATGTTTACGGACATGACAGTCAGCACAGATACCAACAATTCCTTCAAAGAGTTCATCGACCGGAACGGGCTCTCATTAGGGCGTAGGTGTCTCTTTGGGCATGTGTTTGACCGTGTAGCGTATCTGGATTTACTTATCTATGATGTTTCTTTCCTCAAGTTGATTTCAACATCATGGTCCTCACAGCCGGGTCGTGGCCGCTTTCAGGAGTGTCTAACACCGATTTCCAGTTACCGTCAGAGGTTTGTTATTGAATGTCTTCCTGTCACGTCGTGTGATTCACAGATGGGACTTTGCAGAGTCTCTGACACAGGTCTCTTTCCCAGTTAGAGAAAAGCGTGGATCATTTTACAACATTTTACACGAAGCAACATAACGGTCGGAAGCTGACTTGGTTGCATCATCTGTCGAAAGGTAAACAAATGGGGAGAATCGCACAACGGTGCTTTTTTCTTCTGGGTTATGCTGATGGAAAGTTGCGTGAACATTTCATCTGATGTGTTTCTCTTTCTTTCTTTTCATCTACAGCGGACGTGAAACTGCATTATCTGGACAAACGATACGAATTAAATGTGTCGCTCCACCAGCTGGGTCTCCTGCTACTTTTCAACTCGACGACATCTCTGACGTTCCGAGAGGTACAGGAAATGACCAGACTGAATGAGGCGGAACTGAAGCGTTTACTGAAGGTGAAAATGAATATGGGATCTTCTGTCATCTTCAGCTTAGATCATGCTTGCAACTGGGCTCATAACCTAATGCTTTCTTAAATCATCATATTCCAGTCCTTCGTTGATCTCAAGTTACTCAATGTCTCGTCGCCCCAATCAATCGATGAGTCCACAGAAGTTTCATTGAACATGGGATTTACAAGGTTCCTATATCCAAATGCATGATGGGGATGACGAATTTGTGATGTAGTAAACCATGTTTACTAACCTTAGTTACTGATGCACTCATAATCATCTAGCAAACGGACGAAAATAAAAGTCACCGCAGCCACGCAGGCCGAGACGACGCAAGAGACGGATCAGACGCGCAAAGCCATTGACGAGGATCGAAGATTATATCTCCAGGTGAGGGCTAGCATCTGGCAAAATCTCCGCCTGACTTTAAAATCTGCCCAAAATCGTAAGGCGGAAAACTCATATCCTTCTCTTCCATGTCAAAAGGCTGCCATCGTCCGAATTATGAAGGCCCGCAAAGAGCTTGGACACACGCAACTAGTCCAGGAAGTCATCAACCAAGCGAAATCCCGCTTCGTACCGAGCATCCCCATGATCAAAAAGTGCATCGAGCACCTCGTCGAAAAGGATTACTTGGATAGATCGAAAGAGTACCGAGATCGATATGTGTACATAAGCTGATGTTGTTGTCCCCTTCCGAGTGTTAAGAGAAACAAGGAGGTTCAATGGCCCCGAAATCAAGAAGTCTTCTGGCCCATGAGGAATGCGATGAAGAAGGCATGATAGGTGTGTGTTGTGCGAGTCAACTTCGATTCTCTTCGCCATATCTCTGCTTGATAGTCCGATATCTGTGGTGCGCAAGAAAGTGGTGAGCGACTGAGCGAAGAGAACATGAATAAGTAGAGCCGAACGGCAATCTTACTTCTTCAAAAACCACAAAGCTTCCAGCTCTTTCTTCACGAACTCTCCTGCAAATATATCAAAGCAAGCAAGCGGTGAGAAAAATGTGAAAATCAAGGACAGCACCCAACATTTGCGGAGAAAAACTAAATGACAATACCATGTGACAGAGCCTTCCGAATTTCTTCTTCAGACTGCAATTCTCGCTTTTTCAGGAACGCTGCCTTTAACCGAGTTTTGAAATAGGTGAACCTTTCGTTGATCATGGATCAAGTGGAGTATCGACGGGGGAGTTCCGAAAAAGAGGGTGGTTTAGACGAACGGCAAGTTGAGCCACATGACATCCATGTAGAAACTTTCAACCTACCCTCTTGGATAATCACGGCCCATCCAAAGGAGTTCCTGTCGCATCAAAAGTGCGGGAAAGCATGCTCAACAAGTTAGTTGAAAGCACAGAATACAGTGGGAGGCTGGCGGTACGAGGAATATGGTGCTCCACCTTATATAGTCGCCTCACTTCTGAGCGGAGGGCTGACATATCGTTGCGATGGCGGGTAGAGTGTTGACGGGACGGAAGGGTCTGGTTGAATGGGCTCTGCCAAACTGCGACTCTGAGCGCTCTGTGTGGGACGTGTCCAACCGCTTTTGGTGTGTTTTGTGGTGCGATGATCTGGTCCCAAGTTCAAATTTCAGGTTTTCATACCAATTGCAAACAGGACCTTCCAAAAGCAACAAGTGAGAGCTTCCCAATATTACCATATGGCGGAAATTTGGATCCATCCATTATTCAAACCTCTTCACATATGATACAATATAAGATACCAATGTCCACACTACCTATCCCACTAGATATACAATCCCAAATCAAATCAAAATCCAAAATTACATGTTTTCCCGGGGGGGGGGGAAAGGGGCAACTGATTTTTAACAATCCATAAATAAGTTTTTTACAAGTAACATTGAAATAAAGCCACCGATTTAATATTAATCGCAAA